>PVLC010014774.1:22500-38630 GCA_004027655.1 Graphiurus murinus
GATTAGTGCATCTCATGGTGATATACAAAGCCTGGTGCTCCTGTTTGACACAGAAATCAGGAAAAATAAGGAAAAAAATAAAATAAAGCCCGGGAAATAAGTAAAAAGGTAGTATTGGATAGGAAGGGAAAAATCATTTGAGCCATTGCAGATGTCTGCAAATAACGAATGTGTGTGCCCCTGTATTTATCTCCTCGCTGAAGGTATTTTTTATTTCCCATTGATTTTTGCAAAAACTTCAGGCAAGCTTCCCCAGGACTTCTGAGAGAGGAGCCGAGGTAGGCTGTGGCTCTGAGTTTCCATTAGCAAGTTGCGTTGCAGCAAATCAATAAACAAGCCCGTCTTTCATGTCAGTAATGCACAAGCTGTGATTTTTATCTGCATAATGAACAGAAAGATGGGACCGAGGTTACCAGGAAAAGGGAGGACAGG
Source organism: Graphiurus murinus (assembly GCA_004027655.1). Classification (NCBI taxonomy): domain Eukaryota; kingdom Metazoa; phylum Chordata; class Mammalia; order Rodentia; family Gliridae; genus Graphiurus; species Graphiurus murinus. The sequence continues at coordinate 22,933 of PVLC010014774.1, forward strand.
TCCTAGGAGGCTTGGGAGGAATAAGGGCACCAGACATCAAAAGGAGGTGACAGGTCTGGAGGAGCTTAAATTTCAACTTCTGCCTGGGCACCCCGACCTCTCATATTTACCATCGGTGAAGAAGCAAAGTAGGAAGATGTCAAGTCTAGGAACATCTGCAGATGGTTTTTTTGTTTGTTTTTTGTGTTTGTAGTTGTATGCAATCTAAACAAGGAAAGAAAAAAAAATGAAGACTTGAAAATTAGAGTAAAGAAAATGAGTCTCTAATTGCTGAGGAATTGGGAAACAGCTTTCAGGAGAAGGTAGAGCACATGCTTTGTGGCCCAGAAGCACCATGTCCAGAGACAGCTTTCTCACTGTTGATGGAAATCAGCACCCCTTGCCCGGGCTCCCCACGCTGGCCAGCTGGGAAGAGCAAAAGGGGTGCCAGTCACTCTGGAAGATGCAGAGGGAGCAGGGTGAGGAGCAAGAGTGACCAGGCACTGCAGACCCAGGGGCAGGAGGGGTGACTGCACACCGGCCCCCACCTTCCAGAGCACCCCCTGAAGAGCAGCACCTGCCTGGACTCTGCGGGTCTATGAACATCCCCCCTAAAAATTTACCTACATCTGCATAACATTGCCCAGACACTGAGAGGTACCAACAACTTGGAGGTGAGAAGGGGGGCACCCAGGAAAAGGAGGTGTGCCTTCAGTCACGGGGTTAACGCAGGCCGAGATTGGCCCAGGACACGAGGCACTGCCTCTGGACGCAGGCCAGGGGCTTCCTTCCAGCCATGGCAGGGCTCAGATTTCATATTTAGACACAAGGTTTGAAAAGACCCGAAGAAAGAAAAAATACTTGTTAAAAACACAAGAGGGGCAGAATCCTTCATGTTCAAAAAAAAGGAGGGGGGAGCAGTCAAATATGGCTTAAAGGTTGAAGGTGCAAATGGTGTCCAGCAATGCACCCCCGTGTGCTAAGGTACCCCCGCAGCCTCCACCCTGCAGCCTCTACCCTGCAGCCTCCACTGCTGCCTAGAGAGCAGCCTCCTCCCCAGGTGAGCTGGGTGTTGCAGACACTCCCCTGCCCTGATCAGGACCCTGAGCACCACTTGACCCAAGGGCAGACACCATTTTAGAAAGGGTCATGTAAAAAGTCCTCTCTGTCCACACACTCTGGATGAAGACTTCAGGGAGCTGAGGAAGGCCAAGTGGACAGGAGTGTCCATGACCCAAGAAGCCAAGAGCAGACAAGAGAGGAAGAAGTGTAACAGAGGCAGAACCAAGCAAGTAATAAAATAAAACACCGCACTGTGAAACAGCACGGCGGTGTCCCAGCTGAGACCCGGCAATCCACCGGGGAGAGCAGAGACGCCAACCATGGCCAGTGACCTTGCTGAGAATGCAGGAAGAGCCCAGGTTCTGCAGAAAAGGCAAGGTGGGCACGGCCCGGGGAAGCTGGGCAGAACTGGGCAGGGAGGCAGCGTCAAGTTCTCAATCACATGGTCAAGACCAAGTACTCAATTTTCAGCTAATTGATCAATTGTGAATCGATCAGCAAGCATTGCCCTGCCTGTCTAGCCTGGGAGGTCCTTGTAAGTTGACCAGGTGGCCAAAAGCCCAGGAAGCCAGAACCACAGCCCCCCACTCCCAGCTAAAAGGAAAAATGAACCCACAGGAAGGAAGGTGAAGTTAAGAGGAGTAGTGGCGGTGAGAAGCAGCGGTTCTGATTAGCCATCAAAGAAAGGTGTGGCTACGGGAGCCCCACCATAGTCCTGGACTGGACAAACCCCGGTTGGTCCAACTCGGAAGAGGCATTCGGTTGTGACTTCTATCTCGTAGTGCCCACCTCGAGAGTCCAGCAAGACCATTCAAAAATGCCTCTTGCTTTTTTCCCAAAAGACTTACATCCCAAGGTTCTGGAAATTTGATGCTAAAATGTTCCCCATATATTCTTCCAGGAAGATAGTTACAGTAACTCACGGGAAGTTGATTTGTCTTGGTGCTCAAGTCTGGATTTAGAACTTGGTTCTTCTTAGCCAGGGCGATGGTTACTGTCTATAATCCCAGTACTCAGGAGGCTAAGACAGGAAGATTGCAGAGTGGAGGCCAGCCTCAGTAACTTAGTGAGACCCTGTTTCAAAATAGCTTGGCAGTAGAATGCCCCTGGGTTCAGTCTCTATCAACACACACACACACACACACACACACACACACACACTTACTTAGTTCTTCCATTGTAACTTGTATAAACTCAACTCCCAGGAATAGGTGGGGCTCTAGATCCTGTTTCGTTCCTTCCTGGGAGCAACACAGAAACTAGCCTAATGTTTACAACCCGGGCCCAGGGAAGCCTGTGCCGTGGCTTAGAGTGCCAAATCTCCTCTCAGGGCCCTGTTCCCATGGCGAGGCCAGGACCCAGGAGACCAGCGCGCCCTCCCACCCCACTCCCCGCTCTCTCCTCTCTGCCTCTCCTTCAGAGGGTCTTTGATTTCGGAGCCAGCTCCTCATCAAAGGCTTGTTGGGGAAGAAGGCAGGAGGGCGGGAGGAAGGACATGGCCCAGGGCAGCTCAATGGCTGGGCATTGTTTGAAATCAGAAGGCCGGCCTCCGTCAGTTTCTGCCGCATACTCATTCTCAAATCTCCGCTCTTTAGTTCCTACCATATAAAAGAATAATTGAGGAAAAAAAATCTCAAAATATTCTCTGGGGAAGAAGAGTACAGACGTGTCTCCTTCTATTCTTCCGAGATGTCTGTCTCTTAATTACCAGAGAGTTTGCACAGCAGAAAGGAAAACACCCTCCATTATACAGGAAGTCATCGCACGCCACACCCCGAATGTGTTTCTCCACTCCCAGTGTGGATAGGTAGAATATGAATGGAAGGGAAAAGCCATTAGAATAATTTACTTTGCATCATGAATTATAGATGACATGACGTGCTGCTCATACACATCTGCCATGAACTTAAAATTGAGTCCCTGCTCTTGGAGTCGGCTTTGGGTTCTGCCTGGCTGTCCTCTCCCGCGCCACGGGTCCGGAAACTGGTGACAGAGTGCCCGGCCTTGCCAGCAGCTCACGGTGCAGGACGGACGCAGGCGCCATCAGGCTCCCGCTGAGTGACCGAGGGAGATCAGGCCATGTTTCCTCCCTGAATCCAAATTAGTTTCACAGCTGGGGCGGCATCAGTGGCTGATAATGGCCCATCAACCTCCAGCACTAACAGATATGACCTCTCGCGGCTGACAAGAATGCCAAGTGCCGGGCCAGCGTGTGCACGCCGCCCGGGAGCCACCTGGAAAGATAAAGCAAGCATCCTGAAAGAAGAATGAGGCCGATCAGTCAGCAGGCAGGTCGCCCGGAGCGGCTGCAGAGTAACACCACAGATCCTCCTCCAGAAAAGGCTGGGCTTTTATGAGGATGCTCAAAATGCCGGCAAACTTTGCCCCCTAGCCCTCTCCTTAAAAGCAGAAGCGTGCGTTCGGGCCTCCTCCAGGTGACCCATGCCTTCTCTGTGCATGCACGCCCACTTCCGGGGCCCCAAGTGAAAGGGCCAGGGACCACTGAGTCTCCTGGCCAGTGGGGAGCCCTACCTGCGCCGTGGATGACCACAGCAATGGCATTGCCTTGTGTGTTGTCTTTGAACCACCTTTTTCTACACCCAACGTTCACGTGTTCATTAACTGTACACTCATTCCGTTGATAATTCAAAGAGAACTTACTGGATGTTCTCCAAGGGCCAGGTGCCCGGCTGGGGACCCAGGTGACCCAGGCAGAGTTCTTGTCCCTTGGGAGAGGATGATACAGTGACCTCCAGGACATCACCATGAAGCAGGAGCTGGACCTGGAGTCCCTTTGAGGATGTGGTTGTGTGACACACCAGTGGCCCTGGCCAGGAAGACCTTCTGCTTGGGGCCTGAGAAACTTTGTTTTCCCATAAGGAAACAAGGGCTCTAGGTTTGCTTTGTTTTTAAAGGGTAACCACAGGTGTTTTTGCCTTGAACAAATACAGTTCTAAAATAGTCCATTCTTGTTCTAGATAGGACAGATGTTTGGGCCTTAAATACAATCATAAAATATTCCACCTTTTCAATTTTAAAATAGCCATATTCAATCCTGGCTTGATCATCTAAACCATGATGTTTGTCCTGGAAAATAAGCAAGCCCCTTTGTCCATCTCCGATGCCATCGCAGGGGACTGCGTTGTCCCGCAGGAGCCAGTGACTTCCCATTGACCTTCGGAATCTGACACTGGCACAACGTAGGCTGAATCACAAGCCTTACAAAAGAGACCTCTGCTCCCGTGTCTGCTTGACTATGCGCCATGCTTTGGGAAATATAAAGCAACCAGAGAACAAGTTAATTGTGCTTTTGAATATCTTTCTCTTTCAAAGGCAGCTCTTTAATGGTTTCTACATGGAGCAATGGTATTTATACATAAAAGATTTACTGATTTTAATTTCAGCATGAAAAAACATATGAATGTGAAATCTACTTGTGAAAAGCAAACATATTTTACTCACAAAGAGCATAGAGCCACAGGCCTGCTCTGGAGCACAGGATGGGCACAACGGCTAGTGGGCTTGGTCTCCAGGACTGATGGAGAGTGATGGATTGAACACACACACACACACACACACACACACACACACACATATACACACACATACACACATACACACACATACATATACACACATACACACATACATACACATACACACATAACACACGCATATACACACATACACATATACACACACATGCATAAACACACACATACACATACATACATGCACACACATGCACACGCATACACATACATGCATGCACATACACACATACATACACACGAGTACACACACACACACACACACACACACACACACAGGCAGGAGCAACTTCTGGATCACAAACATCCTCCTGGAACGTCCTACTGAGAACAGAACTTAGGCCGTTCCTGAAACCAAAGGCCCGCAAAGTGCCGTCTGAAAACCAGTGGTGGTGTTGGTTGTGGCTGGCTGTCCGGAGGAGACGCACTTGCCCTCGTCTGGGCTGGGTTCCACTGACTCTCATGTGTTATCCATTCGCCAGCTCGGTGGCAGGGCAGGAAAGCCCAGGGCTGGGAGTCTGCACAGTGAGCTCACAGCCAACTTGGGGAGCAATAGCTACGTGCAAGGTACACAACTGTGATGAAACTCGGGAAGGACCTCCGTGGCCCCCACGGGCTGGGGCAAAGGGATTCTACATTGAAGGCTGGGGCAAAGGGATTCTACATTGAAGGCCACAAACTTTCGGTTACCAGAGGCCTAAGTTGTGGGGATCTAATGTGCAGTGTGGAGACTGTAGTTAATTATACAGTAGTGTGTGTTTAAAAGGTGCCGAGAGAGTAGATCTTAAGGGTTCCCAACACACACAAGAGGTGACTACGCAAGTGACAAGGGTGCTAATTAGCCATATTGTGACACTCGTTTTACAGCGTGTATGTCAAATCATTCCTTTGCATGTATAGTTTTTATTTGTCAGTTATGCCCCAGCAAAGCTAGGGGGAAAGGGAAAAATAGAGAAGAAAATCTACGTATTCTGGGAGGAGTGAGGTGACCAGGTGCCCAGAGCTGACCACAAGCCCAGCAGCCAGGGCCAGGGGAGCGAGGACTCTGCGGCCATCACTCCCATGGCAGGGGGGAGCAGCTAGGTCCCGGGGCCGGTCTGGGTTGGGTGGACGGCTAGAGTAGCCGATGTTTGAGGAGGCCATGAGGGTAAACATGGCTTGCCAGTTGGAGAATAAGGGGAGAAAAGGGAGGAGAAGGGAACCTGCACGTGATTCCGCCCGGAGCGCCGTCCTGCTTCTCCCCTGCCTCTCGGCCTCCCTCCACCCAAAATAAATTTCAGTGGATCTTCAAGGCCAAAAAATAGATGCGTTGGGGATCACAAGTTCAAGGGCAGCCTCAAGAACTTAGGGAGGTCCTATATCAAAATAAATAAATAGGTGGAAATTTTAAAAACAGCTGGGGCTTTAGCTAGGAGGTAGAAGGCTCCTGGGTTCCATCCCCAGCACCAAAAGGGGGAAAAAGAAAGAAAAGAAAGAGAAATTCTATTCCAAAAATAGGATGGATTGTGCTGAAAAGGGGATTTGAAAGAGAGGAGATGGGTAGTTCAGAAATAATCTTTTAGAGGGAAGAAAAAATGCAAAAACCACTGGAAGGGGAGGAAAAACATCAAGTCATTAAAAAAGGAAGACAGAAATCACTAGAAGCTGGAGTGAAAGTAGCCAGCTGGGAGCCAAAGGCCCCTCTCCTGAGCATCCCTGTGTTTCCTGTGTGGGGGGGACACCAAGGGAAGACTGAGGGGCCTCCCAGTGCACCCAAACCTGGACAGAACAACAGGCATTGCCCCCAGGGACATGCTCCCCACCTCTGCTGGGTGTTGCCTCCCCTGGACAGCTGCAGGGCGGAGCGTTTGTGCAGCCATCGTGGCGGGCGTTCACTCTGAGAATGTGGGTCGGAACCACCAGGACCTCAGGCTGAGAGGGGAGGAGGCCGGGTTTGCTTGGGGAAGGCAGTCTGCACCCTTTTCCCGACTTCCTCCTGGGGCGTATCCAGCTGGATTGTGCGGCCCTAGTGATCTATAGAAGCGCTAATACCCAGGCCTTATTTGGCACCAGGGTCTTTGCAGATAACATTAAGATATGAGTTAAGTTCAGGGCATACTGCAGCCGAGTGGGACCTCCCAGTGTGACAGATGTCCTCAGGAGAAGAAGGAGAGGGGATCCAGAGGGGGTCACACGCAGAGGAGAGAAGGAGGCTGAGCTGGAGTGCTGTTGACGCAAGCTGTGACACCTGAGGTGCCAGCTGCCCCCTGAAGCCAGGAAAGAGAGGAGACAGGGGTCCTTCCCCTGATCCCCCAAGAAGGAACCAACTCGGCCCACCCCTTGATTTTGGACGTCTGGATTCCTGAATAAGTGTGTGTTATTTAAAGTCATCCAGGGTGTGGCAGTCTTCCACGGTGGCCCTAGGAAATGAACACACACACACACACACACACACACACACACACACACACGGCAAAGACAAAGGAGGCTTCGGGTGTGGGGGAGAGGCAAGCAAACTGGAACGGAGCACTCCAGCCCCGTGAGCACAGGGAGCCGTGAGACCCAAATGGCCTGGACTGACCTGGGGGTGTAAGCCCCGCACCCGCAGATGTTCCCACGCCCCCTCTTGTGATTGCATTAGTGTACAAGGATCACTCCACAAGATCCTGAAACTCCAGGGCGCGCTGGGGCTGGGGCTGGGGTAATGGGGAAGCATCCACCTTTCTTTTTTATTTTTATTTATTTATTGCGGTACTGGAGATTAAACTCAGGGGCATTCTACCTCTGAGCTATACTCCCAGCCCTATTTTTTATACTTTATTTTGAAACAGGGTCTCACTAAGTTGCAGAGGGCCTCACTAAGTAGCTGAGGCTGGCGGTGAACCTGCAATCCTTCTGTCTCAGCCTCCCAAGTGCTGGGATTACAAGTGTGCGCCACCACACCCGGCTGAGCACCCACTTTTCTGTGACTCAGCAGCCTTTCCGCCTTCCTGACCTTACCTGGCCAGCCCCTTCCCTCTTTCTACTCTTTTCCTGAGCCATTGGCCACCCCACCTTCCCTGGCAGGAAGACCTCCTAAGCTACTGTCTTAAGCAATAGCATCTCTGCCATCCCGCCCCACTTACCTGCTCTGAGAGGCCACTGGTCTGTTTTTCTAAAGGTCCACAGCTGTCTAAGCCTGCCAAGCACTTCCTGAGGTCAGCAGCTGCAGTCCCCCACCATGTCACCTGTGGGACATCCTGCACAGACAGCTGTGGACATGGCCATCCCCCATGTCACCTGCTGAGAAATCCCCCATGAGCACCAGGCAGAGGGCAGCTTCTTTCGCACGCTCACACACCAAGATGACTCTCCATATTGGATATCTCAACTTCATTTTCTCTCCCGCATGGGGTCAGCTTCCTGCTTCTCTCTAGTACTGATGGGGGTTCTCCAGACCCTTCCTCTGCACCCCAGGAGAGCTCAGGCCCCGTCCTCGCTCCTGCTCTGTGCCAGTTAATCCTCTGGAATCTGCTTTCTGCCCTTCTCTTCGCACACCTGCGTGCAGAACGATTTGAGAGCTCCCAGGCTCCCAACATACTGGCCGACTGGTCTCCCCTCTGCCACAGTCTCAGTCTAAGTCAACAGTGCACTTCTTCCTTCACTCATGCCCCGTATTTTGGCTCAAACTTGACCTTCCTGCTGTCTTTTCTGCATGGTGGCGGGAGCCCACCACACCTGGTGTTTCTCTGAATGGCTTCCAGGGGGCAGGTCTAGCTGTGTGCTAATGGACCCTGAGATTCCTCGGGCCCATCCGAGACTCCAGGCCTGCCCCGTGTCCTCCTGTCACTCACCAGCACACCCTCTGCTCCAAGCAGTGCAGACTTCTGGCGACAAGGCTCTGTGGGCCCATGGAGCCTCCACCGTGACCGCCAGCTTCTTGTCCTGCTCCTCTCGCCTGCAATCCCTCTCCAGTGTTGATGATGGCTCCTGCCAGCCTTGAATCCCTACCTCACTCAGAGCTCCACGCCCATCCATCGTTAGCAGGGACGCACACCACACACCGTCTGCCTTGAGTTCTTTCTCATTGCATTCACAGTTGCACAAGCATTACCGCTGATTCCTGCCGTAACCTTGCAAGGTACTTATCATTGGCTTCATTTACAACCAGCAGGGAATGATTAGCAGTATATGAAAAAAAATGCTCATCATCACTAGTCAGCAGAGAAATATAAATTAAGGCTGCAATGAAATACCGTCGCACACCTGTTTCAATGACTAGTATCAAAAAGCCTAAAGAGGCAAGTGCTGGCGAGGAGGCAGAATGAGGGACCCTGGACCACTGTCGACCGGAAAGTGTGTTAGCACAACCATTGTGGAAAGCTGCGGAGGATTCTCAAAAAATGAAACACAGAACTACAATCTGATACAGCAATCCCGCTCCGGGACCTGTGCGGAGGATGTGAAGTGTCAAGAGACCTCTGCACTCTGTGTTCCCTGCACAAGAGCCCAAGAGCGGGAGTGAAGGCAACCACCACGTCCACCGAAGGATGGATGAACAAAGAAATACAGTCGACATACGAGCGGAACGCCATTGCCTCTAAAAAAGAATGAAGTCAGCCGGGCATGCTGGCGCACGCTTGTCATCCCAGTACTTGGGAGGCTGAGACAGGAGGATCACAAGTTCGAGTACAGCCTCAGCAAGTAGTGAGACTCTTATCAACCTAGAAAGACTCTGTTTCCAAATAAAAATAAAATAGGGCTACGGGTGTAGCTCGGAGGTAAAATGCCCCTGGGTTCAATTCCCAGTGCCACAAAAGAGAAGATGGGTTTGGTCGTGAGCTGAGTCATGCCCCCTAAAATTCCTATGCCAACTTTCTAACCCCACGACCGCAGATGTGTGCTTGGAAATGGTTTTTAAAGAGATGCTTCAAGTAAAATGAGGTCCTTGGCTTGGGCCCTAACACAAGTTGAATGGTGTCCTATAACAAGAGAAAATGTGAACACAGGCACCCAGGAAGGAAAGATCATGTGAAGAAGCTGGGGAAGACAGCCATCCACGAGCCAAGGAAAAAGGCTTCAGGAGAATCCAGCCCTGTTGCCTCCTGCACTCCAGCCTCCAGGACTGGGAGACAACGAACTGTTGTCTTCAGCCACTCGGTGTGTGGTGTTGTTACAGCAGCAACTATAGACTCATGCTGACTTGGTCTGTGCCCCAGTCACCCTGAGGAAGACAGTCAGCATTCAAGGCCGTTCACACACAAAACAAATTACTCTAATGGGAGTTTTCTTAGTATGTTTGAAATTTCCTCGAGTCCTTGTTTTTTTTCCTTGTTTTTCACTCATGTCACTAAGGCATAATGAAATGTGATCATATATTTGGAGATGAAATGAACCACGTGTGCAAAAAAAAAAAAATAGTTTCGAGTCCAACTAATTTGAAACACCTCATTTCAGGCTTTGGGAACAGTGTGTTAGAGACTACGCTTTGAGAACTTCACCTTGGGTTCAGATGGAGCTCTGCTGCTGGCTGCAGATCCTTGCGGAAGTCACCGCCCTCCTATGTCTTTGGTGTTCTTTTTCTTTTTCTTTTTCTTTTTTCTTTTTTTGTTACTGGGATTGAACCCAGGGACATTCTACCTCCAAGTTACACCCCCAGCCCTATTATTATTATTATCATTATTATTATTATTATTATCATCATTATTATTATTATTATTATTATTATTATTATTATTATTTTAAACAGGGTCTCTCTAGGTTGATGAGAGTCTCACTATTTGCTGAAGCTCTCCTCAAAACTGCAATCCACTAGTCTCAGCCTCCCAAGTACTGTGATTACCATACCTGGCTGTCCTTGAAATTCTTGACAGTAAAATACTAGTAATCACAATGAAGTTCTACAAGTTGTTAAGCCTACCCGATTAATATTTTTAGAAATAAATCCTCGACATCTAAGTTTTTGTTTTTGTTTTTGTCAAATAGAAGTCCTACCACTGAATTCATGACATGGTTGTGTTTAGAAGCAATTGATGTATACAAAATCAATGTTGACATTCCAGGGAGAGTGTAGCTTCCAATCGACTTCAGGATCCTATGGTGTGTTATGTATTATTTCTGCTTTATCTTGGGAAGGCTGGAGATGTCACCCAAGGTCTCCAGTGGAGGAAGCTGGGGTGCAGGAAAGGAAGCAGCTCTATGAGTCCTAGACTGAGGCAGGAATGCCCACTTCTGCTCAAGGGGTTAGGGTTAGGGCTCCCCAGAAAAACAGAAGCAATGCCATCCACAAGCTTTCCTGCAAGTGCACACACACAGTGTATATAAATCCACATTCTCATAGATATAAAAAGTTTATGATAAAGACCTGACACAGGGCCCACGGGCTCACCACCAGTGTACCCAAGACAGAGTGGTAAAAGGAGGAAAGAAGACCAAAGTCCAGCTCAGTCAGGTGGAGAGGGCACATCCTGGTCCCTCAGCCTTTGGTTTACTCAGGTCCCAGGCGGGTTGCCTGGGCTCCCTGAAGCACGGAGACGCATCTGCCTTACTCCATTCCTGAAGTCATCAGCTGTTCTTGTCTGGACACACCCACACAGACATACCCAGAAGTAACTTTCATCCAGATACCTGGGCACCCTGGACCCAGGCTAGTTAATAAGATCCACAGCCCCTGGCTCTGCTAGAACACCTGTTGCTTCACCCCTGAAATGATCCTAGAAACAGTTTACCCTGAACCACTTCCCCACACAGCTCACAAGTCACCTTCAGGACAGTCCCGCAGCTCCTCATGAACTCCACATCGCTGGGTACAGACTCCATTAAAGAGGAGGAAAAAAAATAGCAAAAATAGCAGAGTCCGGTGATGCAAAGCTAAAGTGTTCCCGGCCTCCTTGCTCTTCTTCTGCTCTTACTGCAAGCAGAGAATGACCTTGTGCGGGTCCCAGCCCAGAGCCCACGGAAAGCAAGCTACCGATCGCTCATTACCCAAGATCCTTTCACCTTGATCTTATTAAGAAAACATAAGGAGCTGATTCCGCAGCAGACAAGCAATTCGACGGCTGTAAAGTGCTTACTCATGTGAGGTAAATTAACTCCCACGAAGCATTCCTCATTAATTTGCCCCATTGTAAAATGCCATTGACTACATGGGGCTTTTTAATGCCTTAAATTTCCTACCTAGCCATTAGCAGCACTCAAAACACTGCCTCCCCTTGATCTTGCAGAAGAGAATTCTGCACAGGCCCGTGCGGACATGGCCGCCTCTGCTGCCGTCTAATGAAATGTGTGCACCACACTGGACAAATGCCACCTGTCTCTGGAATGTGGCTTTCCTCTTCTGTGATAGGTAAATAAATTCCACATCACTATCATGGGTGTTGGTTGCTGTTATCCAAATCCTCTGCCCCTGTAAACACCGGCACCATCTAGGCCTGGCTTTCCCATAATAAAATTATCTGATGATGTCAAAATATCCATGTCCCCAGTGTAGCCATTCTTAGAGCTAGTTGAGCCGCTCAGAGTTGGAATGAGAACTTTGAAGGTTAACATTCTTCTTTCCTTCTTTCCCTCTTCCCTCCCTGTCTCCCACTCTTTCCAAAAAATTCCATGCTTCTCACATAATGAAAGAATACATTGCAGAAGAGTTGAGATCAGGGCTCTTTCCTCCTGGTGCAAAGTCTAGAAGCTTCTCTATGTTGAATGTACTTGTTTCATCTAAACAACTCCTCACAGGGTATTGTAGCTTGCTTTTTAGAGTTACTGCTACCCACTGCTGAGCGTTGTGGAGGCTTTGCAGGGTGTGAAGATGGATGAAAGCTTTGCTAAGGGTGTTACTTCTCCTTTCTCTACATTACTTTAAAGACCTTAGCATTTCCTTTTCTAAAACTTATCCTGCTTCCTGCAGAAGTGATTGCTATTCCAGAACCCCAGCATCCCCATCTATGCAACACCTGGACAAGCCCTCCACACCCCCACACCTCAGCAATCCAGGTCATCACAGGTTGGGTCCTTCCACCCCTAATACACCCTAAATCTGGCTTTAAAACCAGCCCACCTTTTCGTCTCAGACATGAAGCACCTGGGGTGGCTTCCCAGGCTCACACTCCCGGAGACCACAGTGGCCCCACTGCCCACCCCACACAGACTGCTACACAGAGCACACTCTAGGACAGAGTCACCACCACTGCTAGTTACCACCTGAGTGTCTAGAAAGTTCCACATTGGATTCCAAGGCCAGGCCTTTGGTCCACAGATATCTAAGCCCAAAACGTGCTCTTTTCTCTCTCTTGCTCGTTTTCATACACACACACACACACACACACACACACACACACACACACTCAGAGCCATGCACACATCACCCCATTTGAACACCTTCTCTAGGCTAGGATGTAAGTAAAACAAGGCTTTCTTCTTCAGAATTAGTGGGTCACAGGCTCCGTAGTATCTACCAACAGACCACTGCAGTGGCCCATTTACTACGTAGGAGCTGTGACGAGTTGGCCATGGGATGTCCCCCAGAAAAGCTAACATTTTGGTAACACAGCAAGGTCCAAGGTCCAGGGGAAACCCAGCTACAGGAGGCAGGTCCCTAGGGGTGTGGCGTTCAGAACCGTATCTGTCCCGGCTACTTCCTGTCTCTCTCTGCTCTGGTCACCATGAGTTGCCTTGCCGAGGTGGTTTCTGCCTTGAAGTCAGCCAACTATGGACTAAGCTCCTAAAAACATGAGCCAAATGAACTTATCCTCCTCTAAGATGTTCTCATGGGGTGTTGGGGTCCCAGCTATGAAAAAGCTGACTAGTGCAGGAGGGTGCATTCAAATTACATAAAATGGCAGGTGACGCAGCAGCACAAACTGATATTCTGCTCAGCCATGAGCTCATGGGATGCATAACACGGGCTGTGCTAATTATGGAGGCTCAGGTAGTTATTCTGTGTATATATTAAAATATTATATGTAATGTACCTTTACATCTTGAATGACACCTTCAGAAGATTAAACAGCAAGTCATACTTGAGGCAAAAATGTAGCAAGGAACACAAACTCTTAATTTATTTTGTTGTATCATGAACATATGGCATTGATTTTAAGGCATAATAGACAATACAAAGTATGAAAATCACATATCTATCAAGACATACTTTACATACTGACAAAATGTTTTCTATAGAATAGGGGGAAAAAAAGTAGGAGACCCACGTTTCCCCAGAAAAGAAAATATCCAGGAGCCTAACCCAAATGAAAAGGAAAAATGATGGGCATGCCTGCTCGGCGCTCCAGAAGACAACTCCCTGGCCCCCCAGCCCTGCCCTTTGACATGCCCTCTGGGTCAAATGTCATGGTTCAGAGGTCACATGCTTACTCCATGTGACTGTATGCAAGTGTGCTTAGGTACCCGATGACACCGGTCTACATTGTCCTTGACCTGTTGAGCTGTCTGGTGCAGATCCTTCTCCTCCAGCTGCCTCTGGCTTAGACAGGTGCATGTTCTGCAAAACCTCCCGGCTCACCAGCCGGGCTCTGCACACAGGCGCAGCCCAGCCATTGTACTTTCTAGCGCTGGGAGCTGGGCTGAGCCCTGGGTGGACGGGCACTCCTCTTGGAGGCCATGGTGCTGCAAAAACAGACTTGTGAGAGCAGGGGCAAGCACGCTCCCTGGCTCCCTGGCACCGCCTTCCTCTTCCCGCTGCGTCTCTAGTGTGACCTGCTCTTGGCCAGCTGGCCGCCTTTGCAGTTAACTTTATGTTCAGACCCCTCCGTTTCTGAGTATCCCCAGGAGTGATTAACTCTTGCTGCTGTATGAACATCTTCTCTGCAGAAAGGCTCAGCTCTCTCTTGTGGCTCTGACACATGACGTGGCCACCCCACCTCTGAGGCAGGGTGAGCAGAACCAAGTGACAGTGTCTCCAACAAGGCCCGCGTGACCTGTGTGCATTTAAGTGACAGTGTCTCCAACAAGGACTCACGTGACCTGTGTGCATTTTCCCTCACTGAAAACACATCGTAGGAGGCTGCCGAGCTCAAGAGTCAGCGCCAAATTATAACAGAACATGCAGAAGACATCATTCAAACGTTGGCTATTATGCTTACAAAAGATATTAAAAATCCTTAACATAAGCCGGTCATGGGGACTCACTTCTGTGATCCCAGGACTTGGAAGACTGAGACAGGAGGATTGCAGGTTCAAGATCAGCCTCAGCAACTCAGGGAGATTCTCAGCTATCTAGCTGGACCCTGTTTCAAAATGAAAAATAAAACCAGGCCTGGAGTAGAGCTCGGAGGTAGAACACCTCTGGGTTCAATCCCCAGTACCACCCCACCCACCCCCACACACATGCTTCTTAAAATACAGCTCATACTTAGGTGGATATATAAAGTAGCTAATTATCCAGTAATTATCCAGTTATCAGCCACATCTCTGGTCCAACACAAGAACCTTCCTCCTCAGGGAGTATTTCCAGGTGGTACCAGGGCCTGGCTTCTTTTCCAATAAAGCAGAGTTAGGACGGTTTACACTAGGGATAGTCCATTGCCAGAAACGTAGATGCGAGGAAGTAAACAATGCCACAGTGTTGGTGACACCCTCAAATAAGTCCTGTGGTAGGAGACCCTATGAGACTCCTCGTCCCCAGGGCCCAGAGCATGGTCAGTGACAGGCCAGGATCCAGGGAACTTAGAGGTCATGTCCGGTTTGTTGTTTGTGTGCAAACATGAAGGTATCTAATGAATTTAAAAAGAATTGTCCTAAGAGGTTAATTTTTGTTCTTGCTTTGGCACATAAGTGAGGACAGGAATTTTCTAGAAAGTGCAAGACATGTGGCGGTTCTTCCCTGGTGGGGGCTGAGGAATGAGGTGTTCCAGTGATGAAAGGAAGACCCGGCAAGGTTCCTCTTTGGGATGAGAGTTGTGAGTTTATCAAGCCGCGTTGCTCAGTGTAGTCTGGAATAGACTAGCAGTGACTCAGAAAAGAAACCAGTGAGGTGAGAGGAGAAACAGAGTACCTGCCCGAGTCCTCCTCCTCCTCCTCCTTCTCCTCTTCCAAATCTTCCTCCTCCTCTTCCTCCTCCTCCTCCTCCTCTTCCAAATCTTCCTCCTCCTCCTCTTCCTCCTCCTCCTCCTCCTCCTCTTCCTCCTCTTCCTCCTCCTC
>PVLC010014775.1:0-38441 GCA_004027655.1 Graphiurus murinus
AAAAAAAAAAAAGAATATGTAAATTCTAGGTTATACTTTTCAACGAATTTATTTCACCTGAGCCAATTTCACTGAACCATTTGCAGGCTTGAGAACTTGGGGCTTAATAAGATTATTTCACTAAAGGTGAATTTGATTTTCCTGTGAAATATAACAGTCACAAGGAACTGACTCTGTTGAAAAGGGTTAGAACTGGAGGGGGGTGATTACTTTCATATCAAAAACAAGTTTCTGGTTTTGGAATACAATGAAATTGATTTTTCTAAGAGGCCTAGTAAATTTAACCTAAAATCAATCCCAGACTAAGGGAAAACTAACATGTATTGAATACCTAGTATGTTCTAATCATATTTTTCAAATATCATTCCAAGAAATTATTTAAATAATCCACGACCTATAATTGCCAATGTGTCTTGGTGATTTTTTTTCCAGAACTGGGGATGGAATCCAGAGGCATTCTACCTCTGAGCTCCATGTCTAGCTCTATTTTTTATTCTTTATTTTGAAACAGGGTCTCACTAAGTTGTGGAGAGCCTCACTAAGTAGCTGAGGCTGGCTGTGAACCCAGATCCTCCTGTTTCAGCCTCCCAAGTACTAAGATTACAAGTGTGTGCCACCATGCCTGGCTTGACTCAGTCATTTTGATAGACAACATTCCTAGGAGGTGGCAGGGGCAGATCCAGTCTCGAGTCACTGTGATGTAAAGTCAAAGACCATGTTCTTTCACTTATGACACTTGCAGGTCCCTAGGGGCTTTGAACATTTAATGGGAAATGGCAATAGTCTTGGAATATTTACATAACTTCCCCAGGGAACCACTTAGAAATAAGGAAACATATGGAACCAGTAAGTTTAGAATAATTTATAAAAGAATACCATTCGTCTTGATAGGTACATCAGGCTGTATTATTCCATGCAGTAAGAAGAGCAATTTCCATTCCACAAAAGGCAGCAAATTCTAACTAAAGGATGACACAATGAGATTAACAATGGGTTACCCAACGAAATGACTAGACAGTAGCTCCGAAGAGATGGGATTACAAACTCTAAAGTGCCTCAAACCTATGATTGTTTGCCATATTAGCAATTTGACTTTTATAAGAGCTAAAAGTGACACTATCCTATAAATTCTTGTAAAGACTTTTCCTGTCTTTAAATGAAGTAATTTGTCATTCGTCGTGTTTCACTCTTAAGTTTGTAGATACAATTTGGTTGTCATGAATTAAATGCTTCTCTTATTTTCCTTTCAACAAATAGCCAGGGGTAGAAGCACAGGCATAGGCATTTCTTAGAGCAGTGTCCTGACATTCACCTACAAAAAGTCCAATTTAACTTTATCCAAGGAAACAATTTTAAAAGGCTGGCTTGGCATTTATTGAGCACTGCTGGGTGCCAGATCATTCATAAACACCACCCCAGTGAATTGTGTGGTTGGTCCATTATATTTAATTTTCAAATAAGGAATGTAAAATATGGGTACCTTTAGAGCCCTTGAAAGATTAAGGAAGATATTTTCTTCTAATGTTTTCTCCCCCAGCATCATGAATATACCCTTCCTTTAGTCCTGGAAATCTGGAAGTGCTTTGTTCTTGGTGCCGCTGAGGGATAACATATTTATTCCCTCGGTTCTTAAAATAGGCAGTTTCCCTCCTGCCCATCCACTTCAATTTATAGAGAAAGCCTTGACTATCTTTTCTCACAGTTAAACAGTGTCAATTAATGTCTTTATGTAAGACAAAGCAATGAGAAATCTTGCCATCTTGTTTGTCTCCAATTCCAATTCCCCTTGAGTGAATTAGATTACAGTTATGATGGACTCAAAATTGCTCTTATGCTTTCACAAGCTCAAGTAAAGCTTCCTAATCCCAGTGATTTTCTTAGGGGTAGGGACTGTGTCTTATTAATTTTTATTACCTTAGCTCTTCATTTAGTGTCTGGCACATTTTCCAAATACCTAAATATCTGTGAAATTAACTGGATTTTATCAATCTTTTCCTAACTGATATGAGTGCTCAAAATTATTTAACATGGGCAAAAGTTTTCCTTTATTGAGAAAGATAAGGCTTAAAGGAAATAGTTATCACAAAATTCAGGGGATCTATTACCTTTAAGGGGAGGGAAATAACTCCCACTGGTAAGGGATACTCAGAAGATTTTGGGGTGCTAGTAGCATTTTATTTCTTGATTTCTGTGGTAGGTGCTCAGTTGCTCATTATCCCTTAAAGTTTCAAAATCTCTTTTCTATAGGCTTTATGACTTTATGAAATATACCACAGATGTATAAAAGAGCATGAAGCAAACATTGAAGTGTTCGCACAACTTAAGAAAATTATAAATCAAACTTTTGTGTAACCACGGAACCACGTGTGTTACTGTCAAGCAGAAAAGGAGAGAAAAAAAAAATGACTCAAGTTAAAATGCCCCTAGAAAAGGTAATAATCGAACTTAAATTCCAATGTCCATGCACAAGACACTTTCTTGTTAGAACAGGAAAAGGAAGGAAACTGTTAATACGGAGGAAAGAGTGCCAATAGTATGACTAAAGGACAAGAAAAGTCATTCATGACCCATAGACGTGGTGAGCAGACATGCTGCCCATGTGAGATATGGAAAGACACATTCTCCTCTGAAAAGGATAGCTTCTCATCATCATAGTGAAAAAAGATAAATGAAAAACAAATGTGGGGATGAGTAGTGCTGGTTGTTATTGGTGTTGATAAATCTGTTGATTATCAGGGTAAAAAACATACATTTCCCATATTAAGATTATAATGGTTGAAAAAAAGCTGTATTATTACTTAAATAAAGGAAAAGAGCTGTGTGTGTTGGCGAATGCTTGTAATCCTAGTATTTGGGATGCTGAAACAAGGGGATCGCAGGTTCACAGCTAGCCTCAGCTACCCTCCACAAGTTAGTGAAATCCTGTTTCAAAATATAGAATAAAAATAATGCTGGGGAGCCCGGCGTGGTGGCACACACTTGTAATCGCAGCATTTGGGAGGCTGAGACCAGAGCATCCGGGTTCAAGGCCAGCCTCAGCTACCTAGTGAGGCCCTCCACAACTTAGTGAGACCCTGTTTCAAAATAAAGAATAAAAAATAGGACTAGGGGTGTAGCTCAGAGGTAGAATGTCCCTGAGTTCAACCCCCAGTACCACAAAAAATAAAAAAATAAATTTTAAAAAATAACACTGGGGATGTAGCTCAGAAGTAGAATGTCCCTGGGTTCAATCCCTAGTACCGAAAAAAAAAAAAAAAAAAAAAGAGAGAGAGAGAAAAGATGAGGCATGAGACTCTAAACTTGACATGTGTCACAAAGGAAATGTGGGTGTATTGATCATGTTAAAATGTTACTACATTTATAAATCAAAAATGATAGATTCCCATGGGTAGGTGGGTCACTGATTGGTATTACAAAATGACATAAATTAGCTATAGTAACTTGACATTTGTTTCTTTGTTCTTCTGTATGAATTATTTTGTGCAACACACTGTTCATGAAGGTCTGAGCTTTGGAATGAATCAGAGTAAACAACTGTCCTGATGTATAAAGTACCTATCCTTATTTGTTGAATGAATCCCTCCTGGCAAGGCACATTTCTGAATGGACTGATACTCCACTTGGAAAGCTAATAGTTAAGCACTTTTCAAGACCCTGGTTGGAGATATTATTATCCCTTATGCAGAACTTGTTTTGTTTTTCCCATGTTTAAATTCAGAAGGCCAATGGAATGGAAACATAGAATTAACCTGATTGCAGCAGAAAGCTTTCTGAGTGAAAGCCCCTCATTCTTCTGGTCTGTCTTAATGGGAATCAATGTGATTTGTGTTGTGTGGAGATGATTACTGATGGGTAATTATTCTAAAATATCTCTTTTTCAAATCCTTCGCCAGGCAATCAAGGCAGAATGTGAGAGGTTAGGCTTTACATTACTCGGGTTATCAGCAGCATATAATTTCTTAATTATGCATAAAAATGAAAAGGAAATAGCTACTGAAGGAGTTGCTGAATTTTCTTTGTGAAATGAAGTCTGAAGTACACATGGGCCTCTTGATTTTATTAGAGAACATGTGGTTAAAAAGATTTGAGCAGCCCAGTGTGGTGGACATGCCTACAATCCCAGTACTTGGGAGGTGGAGACAGGAGGATTGAAGGTAGGTTTGAGGCTGACCTCAGTAACTTATTGATACCCTGTTTCAAGACAACAAAACTAAATAAATTTAAAAGGCTGGAGGTGTATCTTGAAGTGTAAAATGCCCCTGGATTTAATCTGCAATAACAAACAAACAAAAGAACATGAACAAATATTCTTTCTTCTTTCTAATGGCTGTATAATGGAACCTCAGTTTTCTCATCTTTAAAGTATGAGTAACAATACTAATTTTCTTCTCAGCGTTGTTGTGTGGGTTATATTATTGTGTTAGTCATTAGTGGTACTACTTATATGACTGCCTTTGGCCATGCCTAATTCAGGGTAGAAATAAGTTTAATTGAGATGAATGTCACTTGGATATTTCATTGTATAATTAAATTGCTGACAAGAATGTGAAAGCTAACACAAATCATTCAGGTAAGTATTTTACCTTAAGATTGATGAAGGAGAGAGGGTCAAGCTTTTTCTAAAAGGATATTTATTTGATCTGTGCTAAGCTCGTTCTCAGTTTCTTTCAGAGTGGTGCATGCTATTTGAATGCGGCAACCAGCTTAAAACTTCATTAACATATTTACTCACACATCTCAACCATGTCTTCTCTAATTTTGGAGGGAAAATATGTACATTTTTTGATCTATGATGAAGGCTTGTCAAGAACAGATCTGAAATATTGTGAATTGTTACTATTTGTGTTAATTTTTTCTCAAAGTAAAAAGAATACTTTAACATTCTGCATATTTTTCTTAATTGTTACCAAGTAGGACAGTTTGTTGAAGCAGACACTAAACTGTCTGCTGCTTGAGTGGATGGTGGCCTGAATCCCATAGATCTCCAGCTTCAGAGCCACATTTAGGAGGAGTGTCAAACTAGAGTGCCTCATCTACGTGATCTATCGCAATGCTTGATTGCAATTGAGGATGGCACAGTCTAGAACATAGTTTTAGCTTAATCGCTCTCTACCTCCTCTCACCCTGGCAAACCTATGTGGAAACCAGTGTGGACAAGTTGGCATCTGTTGTTTTTCTTTTTTTTTTTAATTTTTATTTTTATTCATATATTGTAAGCATACATCTTTGTTAGGTGCAAATTGATAACAATACATGTGCTCACAATTCTCATTTGACCCCTTCCCCATCCCACCCCGCTCCCTCGCCCTCCCTCCCTCTCAAGTTCAGTTTAGTGAATGACCTTGATATACATTAGTGTCCCCCCCGCCCCCGTCCAACCCCCTCGGCTAAATCAACTTCTTTGCTTTCGAGGATCTCTCCTTTTTCATCTGGAGACCCTCTTATGCCCCATCTTCTTCCTAGCATCCGCAAATTAGGGAGAACATATGCTTTTTTACTCTTTGTGACTGGCTAATCTCACTTAACATAATGTTTTCCAGTTGCATCCATTTCCCTGCAAAGAACATGATTTTGTTCTTCTTTATGGCTGAGTAAAATTCCATTGTGTATATATCCCATAGTTTTGTAATCCATTCATCTGTCGATGGACATCTTGGCTGGTTCCATAGTTTGGCTATTGTGAATTGTGCAGCTATAAACATAGATGGACATACGTCGGTCTGATAGTTTGGTTTCCATTCTTTTGTGTAGATACCCAGCAGTGGTATTGCTGGATCATATGGTAGGTTCATTCCCATTCATCTGAGGATCCTCCATACTGTTTTCCGGAGTGGTTGCACTAGTTTGCAATCCCACAACAGTGTATTAGAGTTCCCACTTCTCCACATCCTCACCAGCAGTTGTTGTTGTTTGTATTTTTTATGATTGCCATTCGGACTGGAGTTAGGTGAAATCTCAAGGTAGTTTTGATTTGCATCTCTCTGATTGCTAATGATCTGGAATATTTCCTCATATATTTATTGGCCATTTGTATTTCTTCTTTTGTGAAGTGTCTATTTAGATCCTTTGCCCATTTTTTGATTGGATTGTTTGCTTTCTTAGCTGTGATTTTCTTGAGTTCTTTGTATATCCTAGATATTAGACTTCTATCAGTAGAGTAACTGGCAAAAATCTTCTCCCACTCTGTGGGCTCTCTGTTTAGGTTCTTGATAGTTTCCTTTGCTGCACAGAAGCTCTTCAGTTTAATGCCATCCCATATATTGATCTTCCTGAGGGTTGCTTGTGCTTTTGAGGTCTTGTTGAGAAAGTTTTTACCTGTGCCTATGTGTTGAAGTGTTGGTCCTATGCCTTCTTCAAGTAGCTGCAAGGTCTCTGGCCTGACTTCCAGGTCTTTGATCCACCTTGAGTTGACTCTTGTGCAGGGTGAGAAAGAACTGATCTACAGATTCAATGCAATACCCATGAAATTACCATGGGTGCTCCTCACAGAAATAGAAAAATCAGTCCTTAAATTCATCTGGAAAAACAAAAAGCCCAGGATAGCAAAGTAGTTCTTAGCAACAAGAACCATGCAGGAGGTATCACAATACCTGACTTCAAACTCTACTACAAAGCCACAGTAATAAAAACAGCTTGGTATTGGCACAAAAACAGACACGCAGACCAATGGAGCAGAATAGAAGACTCAGAAACAGACCCACAGACTTACAGTCAACTGATTTTTGACAAAGGAGCCAAAAATATACACTGGAAAAAGGATAGCCTCTTTAACAAATGGTGTTGGCAAAACTGATTAACCATCTGTTGTTTTTCTATCTCTAGGGTATGAAAGTCTGTTGTCTCCTGGTTTAAATACCCAGAGGTTGGTGATTTCCACAAAGGTGACACCTTTTTTGATTTGAAAAAAGCACCCAGGCCATCTCTCCACCACTGGGAAGACACTTTCCATATTTCAGTATGGCTTGTGACTATACAAAAGTACAAAAAGAACAAACCTGAGATCAGGATGTGGCAGTGGCATCCATGAAGTACTGATGATTAATTTAATATTTCTTACAGGCAAGTAGCTGAGGCCTGAAGGATTGTCTGCCTTGTGATTGTTGACAACCAGAAAGGCATTGTGCACAAGTTACATGGTTTCAGACTATATGTCACTCTGAAAACATTTTAAATATTAAGTTAATTAATATTAGGGGAAAATAAGTGGGCATTAGCAACATATAAGAAAATCATGCTCAGAAAATTGAATTTAAACTAGTTCAATGAAATGTACATGTTTTAGAAATTTATATTCATGTAAAGTAATAAGAATATTGTTTAGAAACACTGACCTCCAGTAGCAATTTTTAGGAAAATTAGCTCCTGTGTGATGACAACATGCAGGTTGAAGAAACAGTTTGCATTCCATCTTCAAGTCTCTCTGCACTGCAGTTATGGCTTAAGTTAGAACATATTGCTTTGGTCACTTCAAACATACATGACAGACAAGGAAACTTCAGAAATAAATGACTTGTACCTCTATGTCATTTACGTTTCTACAGCTCTCCTACACCTGGAAGAAGGAAAATACTTTTGGATTTAGATTCCTCATACAGCTTGACACAAAGTGAAAATCACAAACTCTTTCATAAAATTTATTAACATTTTTCAGGAGCTTTGGGAAAGCTATGTGTTCATTTATTCCAGGTGCAAGAATCCAAGCCATTACTTCTTTTCAATTCTCTCATGTGTCTGTAGTGTGTTGTATGTATAGGTCCATGTCAAAGTAAAGGGTATAGTAATTCTCTGTATCTATTGCAACTCTGCAAATCAAAGGCACTGGGAAATGTATAGTTCCTGAGTGTTACAAAAGAACTGTGTCATGGGTACCCACCCTCATATCCACTGAGGGAAGGAGGTGAATTTGGGAGTCTCTGGTGCAAAATGAGTAGACATGATGACCTCCATCCCTGCAGTTTTAATGTCTCTCTTTCACCTCTAGATTGAATCAAGGAAGGTTGCAAACTTTCATTTCATCTTTTGCCAAGGTCCTGAGGGCTGTGAGTAAACAGGAAGCACCAGCTAGTCCCAGAACCATTCTGTTAAGTTGGTTTTGGTTAATACATTTTTGTCAGGGACAAGTTCTTCCTCTGTGATTCAATCCAGGAGACAATCCCTCAACATAGACAGATTTCCAATAACAGGCACAAGTTCCCAGGTAGTGAGACAGCGCACATAAGTGGCCATAATTCTTTAAACCCCTGGATGGTGTTTAAGGCTTTACATATGACCTCACACAAGGGTGTTATGTGATTGTACTGTATGTGCCTTTTTGGCAGAAAATGCATGCTCTGCCATTAGAGGAGTGACATGATTACATTTTCTTATTCCCTGATATGAGTCACAAGTACAGATTGGCCCAGGATTATGACCAGTGATACTCCCTTTTCCACTTTTGGTATCCACTTGTATCTTCCATGTCCTTTGCTTTCTTTTCATTTTTCTATCTTTTCCTGGTTACGATAAATCCAGTTTCCATCTGTGATACCTTGTTAACTTTGTTGTGAGTTTCTGATCCTTAAGTGGCTCCATGACCAATGCAAGAACCCCCCTCCCCAGAAGAGAGAAGAGGTTATGGTGAAGAGCAGGTGATCTTTGAAATACACAGATCAAAAAAGATTACTCTTTGTGCTTCCATGATAGTCCATTTTCTCAGTGGGCCTTCAGGGAGCAATGAGAGAAAAGAGAAAGAGGAGGGACACATTGCTCCTTGTTTGATTTTCCATTGTGAAAAGCAAATGCCATAACAGATTAAAGTTGGCCATTTGTTTCAGTTACCACACAAACAAAATCTATCACCATCAAAAATACCATTATAAAGCCGGGCTTGGTGGAGCACATTTGTAATCCCAGTACTTGGGAGGCTGAGACCAGAGGATGCAGGTTCATGGCCAGCCTCAGCTACTTAGTGAGGCCCTCTGGCAAATTGTTAAACATACTAAGCCTTTGTAGAACAGGGGTAGGGCAGGGTAAGGCAGGAGGGAATGGGAGTTAGAGAAATTTTGGGTACCTGCTTTAGCTCCTCTGACCCTCTGTTTCCTCATCTAGAAGATAAGAATGTGAATAGGAACCTCACAGAGTTCTTGTAAGGACTGCATGTACCCATGTGTAGAAGCACTTAAAATAAATTCTAGAGCATAGTAATGCTAAATTAATACTGGTTTTATTATTTTTCCTAGTGCTTCCTGCCTATAATGTTGGAAGAGTATGGAGAGCAAAGAAAATATACATTAGGTTTTTAGAAATCGTTCAGTAATTACTTTTTTATTTATTTATTTATTTATTTATTTATTTATTTATTTATTTATTTATTTCAAAGACTGGCCTAGAAACCTAACAGCCATTGATGGGAAAAAAATAAACTCTATACAATGGTATCACATTTTTAAAGTAAAAGAAATACATTTGAATTCCTAAAATGGATGATAAATTTTCATATAAAACCTTCAGGGTTTGACAGTGGACCATACTAGTTCCTATGGCTTCATATTAAGGTGCAAATTATACATAATTGAGTAATTGGGGATATGACATAATACAGCATATGGAAAGAGAGTGGAACTGGGGGTTGGGTTTTAATTCCAGTTCTAGCTTTAACCAGTCTTGTGACCTTAAGTAGGTCACTCAACCTCTCTCAGCACACAAATACGAATGCGTACACACACACACACACACACACACACACACACACACACACCACACACACACCCTGGATGACCAGATAAAGTGACTTTTAGTAAGTCATCAAGACTCTGAATGCTAAATGTCTACATATAGAGATATACTTCAAAGCAAAAATCTGGTGGAAATAAAGCTTTGCTTTCAGGGTTCTGATCTTAATGACTGTGGGCTGCAGCACTGAAAACAGAATTTTGCTGGAAATCTCCCGTTCTTGACTGATTCCTAGGTTGCTGTGTTCATAACAGGACATTGGGAGGCTGGTGGGTCATTAATCCTCCAGGAAGATCAGAACCACACTATATTAGCACTACAAAACTGGGGCTATATCCATCAGTTTGCTTCCATACCTCAATGTTGGCACAGTGCCCACTGTGTAGTAAAAACTCAATAAATATTTGTAGACTGAATGGGGAAGTGGATGAATGGCAAACAATACAAGTAGTCTAGTCTCAGGAAGGTTATCCCAGAGTGCCTGTACAAATAAAATTGTGAAAATGTCTACTTTGTCTGATTCTTTGTAGACACAGCCCCAATTTCTGCAAGGGCTTGAAGGATAATTACAATAATCATTCATGTCTCCATGTGGAATAATAGTATAACATTCATACTTTCCCAAGGTTTCACATGCACTTCATTTTGGAAAGACTGATATTGAAATTTAACAACTCCCCTATAAGGCTAATGAGGTTAATGGGAAATATAGGCAAGGTTCAAGAAATTGGGGGTAAAAAGCATTTTTTCCTATCAGGATCAAGCAAAAAGCATGTAATAGAAGGCCACATGTGAAACTATACTCCCTGCCAAATAACCCCTATGACCACTCTTGATTCAAAGTGTTTTCCCACTTCCTCTATTTATTATTTCAGTTACGTTGCCTTTAAAAATAGATTTAGAGTGAAAATTATGTGTGGTATGGGTGATATACATAACTCATTTTCTACCTATAGGTAAGGTACCGTCTGTTGAGGACACACAAACCTACACATGGTGTGTCTGGTGGTGCCTACCCTAATATAACTAAATAATGTAACTACTATTAGGGTGGTGCCCACCCTATTATAACTAAAATTTGTGAAATAAGCAAGCAAAGAGCCAGAATTGTGAGTAAGGGTAGATTAGAGATGAGAACAGCATATAAAAATAAAAAGATTAAAGTTGAGTTGGAATGGATATGGATACATGTGGGGTCTGATCTGTCCAAGAATCATGAGGCAAACAGATTCATCACCTGTGGAGATGCAGTGTCTGCAGGGCTAGCAGCAACAATAGCTGTCAAGCACAGTTAAATGAACGTGGATTCTGGGTCTATCAGTGTGCAGTGGAACACCAGCTCTGCACTTTCCAGACCATGTAAGTAGAGCTCAATCTGTGATCCTTAGTTTATCAATCTGTAAATTATTTTATGGGTGCCTACTTTAGAAGGGTCCTTAGAGAAACCATCATAGTAGCATAAAAGCAAGAAACAAAATGCCAGAACACAGGGCCTAGAGCAAATCTTATCGTGCTCTGGTACATGAATAAAGCTTATAAAAGGATACTAAAATAAAGGCATGAGCTTCAAGCCTGTGTGGTTGAGGTATTTGACTACATCAGTTTCATCAAGGCTGAGTCAGTGAGGTCACCATCTTTAAGACTGCTCTTTGAAAGATAATTGCAAAGCCAGAGAATCCCAACACCTATTGTTGCCCTATTCCAGCCAGTATATCCAACAAAATGTACTTAGTTGCCATTTGAATAGTTAACCTGCTCATTGTGGAAAACTGAATCAGATAACTCAGGACCTTGTTGTTGTTTTTTTATTATTATTTCTGGATCAATTCGATTTAGCTGCATACATTGAGAAAAGTAAGTAAATGACTGCCAAATTTCCACTTAGCTTGTTGGAAATCTATACACAAATCCAAGCTGTAAATGAGTGTGCATGTAGATGAGGGGATTGTTAGAGAACAACACGGGTTCTGGGAGAAGAGACTGGGTGTCTCAGGTTGTTCAATTATTGGGAAGTTCTCAAATGCACACTTAGAAAAATGCATGCATCTGTCTCCGCTTCCTGTTGAAGTCACGACTGCTATTATCTGCAACTCCCTGGATTCAGTTCCACTTCTGTCTCCCAAATGACTTCTGAGCTTGGCTCCTACTCTTCTTTACCATCTAATAATGATAGCAACATCTACCAATGAATGCATTTTATTTTGCAGTTTACAAAACATTTTACTGAATTATTCGTTTGAGTCACCTAAGAACCATGAGAGGTTGACATTGCTATTTTCACTTTACAAAAGGATAAAGAAATTTAGAAGGGATAGGGGAAAGAGGAAAGGGAAAAAAAATGTCAAGATTGAAAACAGGAGGAAAGATTCCTGGAAGTTAAGGAAATTATAGGAAGTAAGACTGCCTGATGGAGGGTTATATCAGATGACCACAAATTGTGTTTAAAAGTTTGACTTAGTAAGTAGCCAAATCTCAGGTCTTACAGCCTACCATCGCCCTTCTCCACCATGCCTGAGATATTAACCTCTTATCTTAAAGTAAAGCCCATCTTTGTCAAAGCATTCTCTTATGTGTAAGAGGAGAAAGGAGATATGGTGGTGCATGACAGAATAATTCTGTGGAGAAAATCTAAAACAAAGAAGAAAAATAAGGTCAGGACATAGTGATGGAATTAAAAAGGTCAGATGATAACATATTGCTACCTAAATGTGTATCTTATGAACAAGTACGTTGTGTTGCATCCTCTGTTTTTTAAAGAACTCTATGTCCTGCCACATTGGACTCCTTTCTTGAGTTTTGTTCCTCTGTAATCTTCAAAATGTGTAAGAATCTAATTATCCTCCAGTAAATACAAAGGACAGATGGGTTTCAGGAAAGTGCTAACTGAGCATGAGATAAAGCGTGTTAATAGCAACCTGAAGCTGCCTGGCTTTCATTTTCTTTGTGTTAGTATTCACAGCAGACTTTTCTTTAATAAATTCATTTTTTTACTCAGATATTAAATGCAGATGAGTATATTGTCCCTCTGAATTCTTACTGCATCTTCACTGTCTTCTGCTCCTAATTATAGGACACAATTTAAGATAGACTAGGAAATCCATCCTGCAGATCTTTGTGGCAAGGTTAGTTTATGTCTTCACATACAAAGACAGAAATACTAGTCATGAATGACTTTTCCTTAATATCCCAACTTGAAGTGCCCCAATCTGTTTTTTTCCCTCTTTCTCTTTCCACCTTGTTTCTCCTTGAATTCCATTTCCTTTTCCAAGGACTCTTTCACATCTTTTCCATCTGAAATAGGTCAGAGGCGGATGCTAACTTGTAGCACCTGATAATATATCCTGAAATTAGTGAGGGAAGCATTCATCTAAGAATGCTTCAGACCTTCAAAATATTCTGGGTATGAGGGGTTGGATATATATCTTCCAGTTTATTATGAAAGCATGAGATTTGAAGACAAGATGAAATCATTAGGAGTGCCTTGAGTCTTAGTGCAAAATTTACCCAGACCCTATGAGAAGGGAGAGTATGAGGACTGTAGAAAGAAATAGGGAGATATATATATATATCTTCCTCAGATATATATCTGAGGGAGGTTTTGGAAGCTATAATCTCACCTGGTATTGGGTTGAAAACACGATGTCCTCAATAGAACAGTGGAAAAGCCACATGAGCAAATATATTTTCTCCAGGGGAGAAAAAAGAGAGTACAGAGTGCTAAGGGGAGCCAGGAGCTCAACCAAGTACAAATTGTCCCCAAAATAATTGACAAATATTGCCTGTTGCTACAGCTAGCTTACTTTTATTAATGCTCATTTTGTTCCAAATCCAGATAATATCCTTCAAGACTTATACTTTCTAATGTGTAAGTCTCTAATTCTAGTTCATGCTACCATTTGACAAAGAAAGCAGAGAAATTACATGTATACATCATGTACTTGCCAAGTCTCATTCATATATATATATATATAAGAAATTTTATATATATATATAAAATTTATATATATAAAATTTCTTTCTTTATGGCAATACAAATTAATGACCTCAAAAATCATCCTTTCTTCATTTAACTTTGCAGTGGTAAAACTTAGCTATTATTTTAAGTGTATAAATTTATGGGGTACAGTGCAATAATCTGATACATATATATAATGTAAAATTATAAAATCAGCATAGTTAATATTTCCATCTCCTTAAGATATTTTAAGTTATTTCTGTACTTTTCAAACAACTCTCAACAACTTTCTGCATGGTCTCTGTCTCACTGCTGTATTCCAAAACAACTGACCACATAATTTAGAGGAAGAGAGGTTTATTTGCTCACAATTTTTGGAGATTTCAGAGTTCATTCCATGTTAGGCCAGGTCTGTGGAGCTCAGGGCAGTTGGCAGGAAGCAGAGACAGGGAGAAAGCAAGAGTTCCACTCTCATATCATGGAGACCAGAGCAAGGGAGAGAAAGAAACCAAGGGGATTTGAAGACAAAGCATATTCTCTAAGGCCACAACCCCAGAAATCTACCTTCCATCTGCCTAGTTTACTCCCTGGTGAATTTACACATTGATGAAATTACAACCCTCATGACAATTATATTAACCCTGAACACTAATACATGAGCTGTTCAGGGGATATTCTCTACCTAACCATAATAGTCACCACCACTCTTGTTTAGGTTTTATTCTCCCCCTCTGGCTATTTCTTTCCTCTATCTTATGTCTCAGTCTCATAGATCAATATGCAAGATTCCTCACCAGGGTCACTCTCAGGACAGCTTCACTGTTAATACTCCTTACTTGATTCCATTCTTTCTCTTTGCATTTTGATGCTTTCTAAAATTATACCCCCAGTCCCAACTTTCTGCACCTTCAACATAGGTTCATTTTTTTCCAACTGCTTATTCAGTGCACTCACTTTGAGTGCTAACAAGGCATCTCAAACCATCCAAAATTTAACTTTTGATTTCCTCCCCAATCTGTATCTCCTATATCATTTCAATCTGTATCCACTTTTCACATTCAGTAAATGGAAAGTACATTCCTCTGTTTGTTTAGGTCCAACTCCTAGGATGACGCCTGACTTTCTCTCATTCCTCACATCCAATTCACCAAAAACATCTGCTGCCTTGGAGGAAACATTTATATAAAATCTCACCATTTCTGCCCTTCACTGCTTTGAATTGCATCTGCCCCAACGTCATCAGCAAAAGATCTGTAGGTCTTTTTTTCTCCCTCATAATCTATATGCAAAAGCCAAACTGACTTCTTTAAGATGTAAAGTATATTATGTCCTAATCTCTTTCAAACTCTCTACTGACTTCAAAACTCACTTGAAATAAAAATTGTATAATTCTATGAATCTAGTGATCTGTCCACTTTTTGGAGAAAGACCTACCACTTTCCCCATTTCCTATATCCCATGTAGCCCAGCTGGTCTCCTCACTGTTCTTTTAACATGTTCCTTCCTCTGTGTCTTTGTACATACTGTGCTCCCTGAATTGTCTTTCCCAAGAACATGACTTGTTCACTCAGATCCCATAAGCCTCTACTCAAACTTCACCTGATCAAGATTCCTTACCTGACAATCCCATTGAAGGTAGTCCTCCTGCCATTCTTTCTGTGCCTTATTCCCTCCTTATTTCCTTCTTATTTGCCTGTGGATTATCCACCTCCCTCAGCAGGATGTCAGACCCCTGAGAACAGAGATAGTCCCCAGTGCCCAGGAGAAATAAATAAATTGGTTCATTCTTACTTTTTTGCTCCTTAGCCAGAGGGTTCTCACTGATAGATTTAAAAATATCGGTACAAAAGGGTCCCAGAGAAAAATCCAAAACCCAACCTTGAAGAAAGACTTTCTTTGAGCTTTACTCCTTGAATTATGATATCACCTGGGAGCTTATCTTGTTAGAACTGCCTATTTTCAGGGTCTTTCCAAAACCTACTAGAACAGATTCTTAAATTAAATTTGTTAATTAAAATCAGAATTTATTTTAATTTTCCCAGCTCTCAGTGATGTTTTAGACCCATTTTTGTGGGTGTTGGAATAACTGGGCTATAGCAGAGTAGGAATCCTCAGTAGCCAGGACCAGGTTAAGAATCCATCATCAAAATAGGCAGGGTTCAGAAACATGAATTTTTAATAAGATTTCCAAGTACCTCTTATGTTTTTTATGGTAAAAGGCACTTCCTCTTAGTCCTCAGATGTCTTTCTATCTCTCCTTATGGAAATACCCTCTCTTTGAACAAGCTTGCAGCTTTCCTGATATCTGACACTGAGTAATCTTTGGGTGTTGTCCATGTTCTAGAACTTGTGACTTTATAAATAGTTGATAAATGAGAAAAGTGACTTGTTTCATAGAAACTAATAATAACAGCATCCTGCTGTCACTCATTTTTTGACATGGGAAAGACCCTGCCCAGAAGACTGGACAGGGGCAAAATTATCACTCACAATATCACAGTCTCCTGTCAAGAAGCAAATTGCCACTCTGAGCCTGAACAAGGGCTGGCTGAGAATCACCACAGGCCCTCCTTTCCCAATGGGTTATCTGAGAAGACAGGTCGTTTGTGCAGCAGAACTCCATGCTCAGATAGGCAGAAAGGAGACAGTAAGCTTGCATTTGCCTTGTGCTTTGTTTCTCTCTTGAGTGGACTTGCAAAGAGCATTTCCTTTGCTGGTAGCTGCTATAATTAGTATATTATTATCTTGTCATTGTCAAATTTAGTTTGCTAAATCATTCCGAACTTCCCTGACAGGCTACTGAGGCAAGGTCAGAAAATAATATTTCTTACTTAGGCTGGTTTCTCAAGAAGCAGAGTCTCAAATGTGGATTTGAGATTCATCAGACAAATGTTAATAAGAGAAGGAGAAGGATGAGAGATAAGATAGGGAGAAATGAAGCAGTGATGTGGGCTTAGCTGAAGGTGAGACTTAACCTGATCCCACACAGAGTACTGGAGCATGAAGACAGGCAGAGATTCATTCCCACACTGAGGAAGAGGCTGGTCAGGTTTGCCCTTTTATCTATCAACTTCATAATGTCCCCAGAAATTGATTGTAACCTCCCAGATACTCCTCAGAGAGGCAACTCCTATAGACCAAGGACATTTCTCAGGATAAGGAATGAATTAGTGATTTGTGAACAGTCAACACTCACAGTAGGTGGGAAATAGGCATGTCACAATAGATGGTATCTTATAATACCTATTAGTAATTAGTTATCCACAGACCCTTTCTGTGGGGTAATTTCTCCATCTAAGTTGAAAATCTGTGTCTGGCTATCCAGACAAGTAAGGAAACTCTTCTAGTTTTATATCTTAAACTTTTTTTTAAATTTAATTGCCTATAGACATCGAGTTTGACATGAGTATAGCTATCTTGGTTGTCACGGTCAGTGTACCCACCAGGTGACCTGGCAATCATTCCAAACCCTGTGAGATAAATCATTACTGACACTACCAGCTACTGACACCTACACTTTTTCTTATATGATGTTTGATATATTAACTCTAATGGGCCACAGACCACCCTTGTCTAGCTTATCATATAAATTCCTTCTTCCTGCCTTGGGATGTAGGGATCCTCCTGTCTTACTGACACCCACACAGGTACCCAGAAAATTGCACTCCGTGCTGTCCTGGTTTTGCCTGTCTCTTTCTTTGGTCTTTTGGTATCTTTTGCCTTTGGTGACCAGTTCCTATGTACTGGGTTTTCAGAAACATTATTCTTACCTGCTTTAAGACCAATGCAATATTAAGTCACTCCCTATAAGAGCCCAGCAATATAAGTGCTATTTACATTGTATTGGTGAATAATAAAAAGTTATACTGATATCTTTCCAAAGGGACTGAAATCAGATTATAATAATACATGAATATCCATATTTATAGCAGCAAAATTAATAATAGCAAAATTATGAAACAAACCCAGATATGAATCAACAGATAAATTGATTATAAAATTATGGGTTATACACACAATAGAATTCTACTCAGCAATAAAAAAGAGCAAAATTATGTCATTTGCTGGAAAATGGATGGACCTGGAGAACATTATGTTAAATGACAGTCACAGAAAGTAAATGGTTATATATTTTCTCTCATATGTGAAAGCTAAGAAGTAATCATGTTACAAGAGGGACTTTAGATAATGGAGGAGAAACTCCAATGGAGTGAGGGAGGTGGTCTATGGGAGAGTGGGGGGGAGAGGGAGGGAGGATCAATGAAGAAAATAATCCAATTAACATTACTTACATATGTGAGAATACTAATGCCAATGTCAATATTATGTATGGGGAAGGGGAGAGTGGGAGGGAGCTGGGGGAAAGCCCACCAAGTGAACTACATTATTATGTGAAACTATAATGTGCCTATGTGTGTGTGTGTGTGTGTGTGTGTGTGTGTGTGTGTGTGTGTATGTGTGTATACATATATATATATATATTTTTTAAGTTTGCCCAAGTTACACAGCAGAGGCATACTTTAGAGGATTTTGCCCCAGATTCTATATTCTTAGCTATGAGCTATCAGCTGAATGACTACCATTTTGAGGGAAGCCATGATAGCATAAAGCCTGAAACAATACTGGACCCACCATATGTATTGGTTTTATGTTGCCTAAATGAACCTAAATGAACCAAATGAACAAAGAAAAACAGTGGCTATAATATGATAATATGATCCCTTAGACTTCATATTTGGTTAGTTTTTGTTAGACAAGAAAAATTTCCCAAACCTAGTGTCTTTATATGAGGAACATTACTTTAGCTTTCATGTCTGTGAATGAGAAGTTTGAGCTGGGGACAGCTTGGCAGTTACCTTGTTCTTGATGGCTCATTCCTGCACCATATGGCCAGATGACAATATTTCTAGGCAGCTATACATTTTGAACTGGTGGCCAAAATGCTAGAGTAATGGGACAAAATAGGCCATGTGACTGAGTGGTAACACACATCTATAATTCATATAACTTCATGTATTACTTACAATTATGTACTCATTTCTAAAATAGCTTTTCTAAACACAGACTTAAAATTTGGACTCTTAGCTAGGTGTGGTGGCACACACCTATAATCCCAATACTTGGGAGGCTGAAACAGGAGGATTGCAGGTTTGAGGACATCCTTAATAAGTATCAAGACTCTCAGCAACCTAGTAAGACCCTATTTCAAAATAAAAAATAAAAAGGGCTGGAAGTGTAGCTCAGAGGTAGAGTGACTCTGGGTTCAATCCCCAGTATTACAAAATAAGAAACAAAAATACAAAACAAAATAAACAAAAATTGGTTGGCAACCTGTCTCTCCTCTAACCAGCTATTCCGGGCTTATTTACTTATAATCTTGGCAAGGTCCCAATAAGAAGAATGCAATCATGCAAAAAGTCTTAAAGCCTTTACTACATATTGACACAGTCACTTTGCGGAAGCCAATTGGCTGAGGAAGTTATAAGACCACATCACAGGGTAAAGTAGACTTCACATTTTAATAGGAGGGATTAAAATTCACATTGCAAAGGAACATAGGAAGGGGGTCTTTTATAATCATTTTTTATTAAACACCCATAATCCCATTATTGGGAGGCTGAGACAGAAAATCATAGGTTTGAGGACAGACTCAACAACATAGCGAAACTCTCAGCAACCTAGCAAGACCTTATTTCAAAACAAAAAATAAAATAGGGCTGAAAATGTTGCTCAAAGGTAGAATGCCCCTGGATTCAATTCCCATTACCACACACGAAAAAAAAAATTGGAAAAATACCTTAGCAGCTCTATAACCCTACTATAACTTTCTATTTTAAGCAATCAAAAGACATCTTTATGCACTTCCAAACATCATTTCCTTAAATGGGAGTATTTTATTCATGCCGTTCTCCCTCTTGGTTTTTCATATAACACTATATTGGGAAGAAATTTTCATACTAGCATAAGCAGTTGTACTTAATTTTTTAAAAATAGTACAATAGTATCTCTGAAGTCTATTCCCTTGTAGATGATTATTTTTATTGCTTCCACATTTTTACCCCATAGACAGTGATGCAGAGTAAATTCTTTGATATACTTCTTTGGATTCATTTATGAGAGAATATCTAGGAAAATTCTAGAAGTAGAATTTATGTTTTAACATGACTGTCTTAAAATTTGAAGAATACTGCTAGGATGAGCTGGAATCAGGTTCTGCCAAGCTAACCAATGTTAGACTCCTGCAAATAATGCATGAAAGGAGGAGTCTTCCACAAGTGCAGAGAGAGCATATATTTTCAAATATTTAATTTTTTATACCTTTACCGTTACATAATTTCATATCATAATGTAGTTCATAGCAATGGTGATATAAATTGTGACTATTTAACTACTGCCATTTTGAGAGGTGAGTATGGTTACATGATTACTTAATCTATGTTATAAAAAATAAATGATGCTGCTTATATTTCCTTAAAATTTTATATCACATGTTTAATTTCATGAAATGCCTGTTCATATTCTTAATTTCCATTTTAATACTGTGTTATTAATACTTGAAAAAATTATGTAGACCTTTTTTATCATAGGGAAAATTGAACTTTTTGTGTATGACAAACATTACTGATTTTTTTTTATCTACTTCATTAAGAAGTATAACATGCATAGAGAAAAATGTGCTCCCATGACAAACAAAAACTGAAAGCATTTATGTCTTCCAAATCAGCTCTAGAGGAAATACTCAAAGAGATTAACTACAAAGAGGAACTAACAAGAAAACGTCACAACCAGAGAAACAATAATTTCCAGGAAGCAAACAACTAAGCAAAGAAAAACAAACACTACTTCAAACAGGGGTCAAAACCCAAAATGTTAGGAATTAAAATTCATCTCTAAATGCTCACACTGAATATAAATGGTCTCAACTCTCCAATAAAAAGGCACAAGGCGGCAAAATGGATCAAACCCCAGAATCCATCTATATGCTGCCTGCAAGAAACACATCTTACAAACAAAAATTCCCACAAACTAAAGGTAAAGGGCTGGAGTAAGGTAATTCATGCCAATGGAACTTGAAGACAAGCAGGAGTAGCAACTATGATATCAGATAAATTAGATTTAAAGCCTAAGCTCATCAAAAGAGACAAAGAAGGTCACTTTTTACTAGTAAAAGGAACAATACAGCAAGAGGAAATAACAATTATCAACATCTATGCCCCAAACATAGGTGCAGCCACTTTCATAAAACAAACTCTGGATGATATAAAATCACACATAGATCCCAATACACTAATGCTAGGAGACTTCAAAATTCCTCTCATATCACTAGACCAATCTTCTAAAAAAAAAAGGTCAGTAAAGATGCTTCAGACCTAAATAATACCATAAACCAAATGGACCTGTTAGACACATACAGAATATTTCACCCAGCTACAGCTGAATTCACATTTTTCTCAGCTGCCCATGGAACCTTCTCCAAAATAGACCACATTCTGAGCCACAAAGAGAGCACTGGCAAATTAAAAAAAAATGTAAAATAAGTCCCTGCATCTTTTCAGACCATGATGGAGTAAAACTAGAAATCAACTATAAGAACACCCAGTGTAACCATGTAAACACATGGAGACTGAACACCACATTGCTGAATGAGGAATGGGTGATAGAAGAAGTAAGGGGGAAAATTTAAAAATTCCTAGAAAGCAATGAAAACAGAGACACAACATATCAAAACCTTTGGGACACCTTAAAGGCAGTACTAAGAGGAAAATTTATAGCACTGAGTGCCCACGTAAGAAGAACAGAAACTCACCAAATAAACAACCTAATGCCACAGCTCAAAGCCCTTGAAAAACAAGAACAATCCAACCCTAAAGCCATTAGAAGACAGGAAATCATGAAAATCAGAGAAGAAATTAATGAAATACAGAATAAAAAAAAATACAGAAAATCAACAAAACCAAAAGCTGGTTTCTTGAAAAAATAAACAAAATAGATAAACCATTGGCCAACCTAACCAAAAGAAAGAATCAACCCAAATTACCAAAATAAGAGATGAAAAAGGCAATATTACCACTGACAGTGCAGAAATACAGAGGATCATCAGAAACTATTTTGAAAAACTATACTCCAACAAAATGGAAAATCTGGAAGAAATTGACAAATTTTAGATACATATAGCCCTCCTGAATCGAGTCAAGAAGATATAAAAAACTTAAATCAACCAATAAAAATCAAAGAAATAGAAACACCAATAAAAAGTTTATCATCAAACAAAAGCCCAGAGCCAGATGGTTTTCCAAGTGAACTTTATAAAACATTTATGGAAGAACTAGTCCCCAAACTCCTCAAACTATTCCGTGAAATACAAAGAAACACAATCCTCCCAAACACATTCTATGAAGCCAACATCACTTTAATACCAAAGCCAAATAAAGACAGCTCAAGAAAAAAAAACAATAGGCCTATATCACTGATGAACCTAGATGCAAACTGTTAAACAAAATACTAGCAATGCGCATTCAAAACCACATCAAGAAAATTATACACCATGACCAAGTTGGGTTCATCCCAAGGATGCAAGGCTCGTTCAACACATGAGAAAAACAATCCATGTAATTCACCACATAAACAAACTCAAAGACAAAAATCACATGATCATCTCAATTGATGCTGAAAAAGCATTTGACAAGATCCAACACCCATTCATGCTAAAAAACACTGCAGAGAATCGGAATAGAAGGAACATACCTCAAAATCATAGAGGCAATATACAATAGGCCTACAGCCAATATCATATTAAATGGAGAAAAACTGCAAGAGTTCCCACTAAAAACAGGAACAAGACAAGGATGTCCATTATCACCTTTTCTGTTCAACATAGTACTTGAGACTCTAGCCAGAGCAATAAGGCAAGAGAAGGAAATCAAAGGGTTAAAAATAGGGAAAGAACTAAAACTATCCCTCTTTGTAGATGACATGATATTATACCTAGAAGACCTATCAAAGTCAGCCAAAAAACTTATAGAACTGATCAACAAATTCAGCAAAGTGTCTGGATCCAAAATCAATCTTAAAAAATCAGAAGCTTTCCTGTACGCCAACCATAAATCCACTGAAAAAGAAATCCAGAAAACAATTCCACTCTCAATAGCAGCCCCCAAAATAAAATACTTAGGGATAAACCTAACGAAAGAGGTAAAAGACCTCTATAAGGAAAACTACAAAACGCTGAAAAAAAGAAATCGACAAAGACCTTAGAAGATGGAAAAATCTACCATGCTCTTGGATTGGCAGAATAAATATCAACAAAATGACCATCCTCCCAAAAGTAATCTACAAATTCAATGCAATACCCATGAAATTACCAAGGTCACTCCTCACAGACATAGAAAAACCAGTCCTTAAATTCATTTGGAACAACAAAAAGCCCAGGATAGCCAAAGTAGTTCTTAGTAATAAGAATCATGCAGGAGGTATCATAATACCT
The DNA here is from genome assembly GCA_004027655.1 of Graphiurus murinus. Classification (NCBI taxonomy): domain Eukaryota; kingdom Metazoa; phylum Chordata; class Mammalia; order Rodentia; family Gliridae; genus Graphiurus; species Graphiurus murinus. The sequence continues at coordinate 23,151 of PVLC010014775.1, forward strand.
GACCTCAAACTTTACTACAAAGCCACAGTAATAAAAACAGCATGGTACTGGCACAAAAACAGACACACAAACCAATGGAGCAGAATAGAAGATTCAGAAACAGACCCATGTGCTTATAGTCAACTGGTTTTTGACAAAGGAGCCAAAAACCTACACTGGAAAAAAGATAGCCTCTTTAACAAATGGTGTTGGCATAACTGGTTAACCATATGCAGGAAAATGGAAATAAACCCCACTTTCTCACCCTGCACAAGAGTCAATTCCAGGTGGATCAAACCTGAAAGTCAGGCCAGAGACCTTGCAGCTACTTGAAGGCCCAACACTTGAACACATAGGCACAGGTAAAAACTTTCTCAACAAGACCTCAAAGCACAAGCAACTCAAAGAAAGATCAATACATGGGATTGCATTAAACTTAAGAGCTTCTGTGCAGCAAAGGAAACTATCAAGAACCTCAACAGAGAGCCCACAGGGTGGGAGAAAATTTTTGCCAGCAACTCTTCTGATAGAGGATTGATATCTAGGATATACAGAGAACTTAAGAAACTCACAGCTAAGAAAACAAATAACCCAATCAAAAATGGGAAAAGTATCTAAATAGACACTTCTCAAAAGAAGAAATACAAATGGCCAATAAATGTATGAGGAAATGTTCCACATCATTAGCAATCAGAGAGATGCAAATCAAAACTACCTTGAGATTTCACCTAAACCAAATCAGAATGTCAACCATCAAGAACACAAACAACAACAAATGCTGGCGAGGGTGTGGAGAAGTGGGAAGCCTAATACATTGTTGGTGGAATTGCAAACTAGTGCAACCACTTTGGAAAACAGTATGGAGGATCCTCAGACAAATGGGAATGAACCCACCATATGATCCAGCAATACCTCTTCTGGGGTATCTACCCAAAAGAATGGAAACCAAACTATCAGACCAATGCATGTGTATCTATGTTTATAGCTGCACAATTCACAACTGTCAAACTATGGAACCAGCCAAGATGTCCATCAACAGATGAATGGATTACAAAACTATGGGATATGTACACAATAGAATTTTACTCAGCCATAAAGAAGAATAAAATCATGTTCTTTGCAGGGAAATGGATGCAACTGGAAAACATTATGTTAAGTGAGATTAGTCAGGCACAAAAAGTTAAAAATCGAATGCTCTCCCTAATATGTGGAAGCTAGGGAGAAAATGGGACATAAGAGGGACTCCAGATGAAAAAGGAGAATCCTTAGGTGAGCAAAGAATTTGACTTAATGGAAGGTGTTGGAGGGAGGGGGGACACCCTAATGAGCATGATGTACTCTCATGAACACATCAAAGTCAATCACTAAACTGACCTTGAGAAGGAGGGAGGAGGAAGGAGTGCAGTGGGAAATGGGGAAGGGTTAAATAAGAAATGTGGGCATGGATGTCTTTACCTATACTAGCTTGTACCTAACAAAGATGTGTGATTACAGTGCACCAAATAAGGGAAAGATGAAAAAAAAAGGATTTTTTAAAGTTATGCCAGGAGATTTTTGATCTACATAATTGGGAACCCATCTCTACTAAAGTGGCAGAAGCAGCTAAGACATTTGTAAATCAGCTTCAATCCTTGGTGCCCTCCTGGCCCTCTTTTACCTCCTTGCTGGGAGGAGTTATCGGATTAGCAGCAATAGTCATTCTAGACTTATGCATTCTACCACTTGTTGTATGCCTTGTGATCAATGCCTATGTTAGTATACAAGCAGATTTACATGGAATAAAAATGCAAGCACTGCCTCGCACAGGGCCTGGTAGTCAATGACGGGTTCGATTTTCTCAGGGCAATATCAACCTAAGACAGGGCTCGATGAATGACTCATCATGACCCCATGATGGGTAAGATTAAGCACCTGGCTTAACAGGCACAGTCCTTCGTGCATTTTAAAATAAAAATGGGGGAGTTGTGGGAGCCCAGCTGGGCCCCCTCCCCCCTGGCAGTTGTTATCTGCATATATGAGTAATTATACTGACTCTTCTGCTATGGCTACATTGGCGTCTCAGAGTCTGGAGATTGCTCCTAGGATGCGTAGATGAAAGATCCTCCCACTTCTTAGAAAGTAAATATATGACCCTAAAGGAGTATGGTTTTATGACTCTAGAACGTTTGCTTTACCAGGCTATGTTAAGAATGTGGGCTATACGTGTAAAACGAAGAAGTGGTGCTATTTGTGTTCTGACAATGATTGATATATCATAAATGTCTATGTAACCCTGTTGTACTCAAGAAACGTATAAAAATCCATGCTGAAAAATAAAATAAAAAAAAGAGAAATGTGCTGATCTTAATTAAGTATATAGTTCAATAAATTTTGATATCATCATTGAAATAAAGATATCAAATACTTTTAGCAAGTCAAAAATTCCCTTGTGACCCTTTCAAGTAAACCCTTGTACATTTTCACACAGGTATCACTGTTTTAACTTCTAAGAATATATAGTTTACAGATGGCCTCTTTATCTCATATTAATTCATTTCCCTTCTCTCTCTCTCTCTCTCTCTCTCTCTCTCTCTCTCTCTCTCTCTCTCTCTCTCTCTCTCTCTCTCTTTCTCCACTCTCCACATGCAAACATGCAGGCCCACACATACGCACATAACTTCCAACATTTGTATTTCATTTGTCAGTAATTTGTTGCTTCTTGTTTTGGAATTATATTTTACTGCACTGCCCTACTGCTATTTATGTTGACTTGTTAATGGGCATATGGGATGTTTTATGTTTCATATTATTGTGAATTTGGCTGCTATGAACAATCTTGTCCAGGAAATTTTGTGTACACATTTTTGCTAGATATCTACCTAGGATTTGAATAGCTCATTCATAAGGTAGATCTATTTTTAACTTTTTTAAGAATTATCAAACTAATGTTGAAAATGTATATTCCCACTAAAAGTACATGAGATTTCCAGTTGCTCCACATGTCAATACTGAGTGCTTTCAGTCTTTATAATTTTAATATTTTAATACATGTGTATTAAATATTTTCATGTGTATTTAATATTTTAATACATGTGTGTAGTGTATCTCCTTGTAAAGTTGTTTTGTAATTCTTTAATAATTGATTATATTGATCATCTTCTCGTGTGTTTGTTGGCCTTTCAACTATCTTTTATCTCTTGTACAGAATCTGTTCAAGTACCTTGCCCAGTTTTATTTTATTTTAGTATTGATTTGCAGAAATCATTTATTCAGATACAAGTTCTTTGTTATATATGAGTAGTGCACATATTTTCTTCCATCCCAGAACATATTTTTATTTTTATTTTAACAATCATGTCTTTTGTTTATCCCACTATTTTAATTTTGATAAACTCTTACTTGTGAATACATTTTACAACATATTATAGTGATTTTATTTAATTATAAGTAAATCTTTGATTATTATTTCTCTATGATCTATTATAAATAATTTCTATGTATGGTATGAAATAGTGGTCAAATATAATATTCTTCTACAAGGATATGCAGGTAGATGTCCAGCACCATTTGTTGAAAAGATTTTTTTACCATTAAATTGACTAGATATTTGGGTTTCATTTCTGAGTTTTGTCTTATTCCACATTATACTTATCTATCCTTGTACACGGTTACTGTTTAGAAAAGCTTAAAATCATACAGTCTAATTCTCCTGATTTTGTCCTTCTACAAAACTGTTTTGCTTTTCTAAATCTTGTATATGTCCATATGCATTTTAAAATCCTCTTATCAGTTTCTATTTTCTTTTCTTTTTGGTACTGGGGAATGAACCCAGGGGCATTCTATTCTGCCTCTGAGCTACAGTCCTAGACCTACTTTTTTTTTTTTTTTAAACAGGGTCTTATGCTAAGTTGCTAAGGATCTGGCTAGATTGCTTATAGGCATGTGCCAGCCAGCTAACCTTTTATCTTAACCTCCTTGTAAAGGTTCATTATTATAGATCTTTTCACAACCTTGTAGTGGAAGTATAAATTAATTCAAATTTTCTGAAATGCAATTTGATGACATATTTCAATGTCCCTAATCTTTTGCAACTTCAGGGCTTGAGTCTGCAAAAATAATTAAAAATGTAAACTAACATTTATGAAAATGGTGTAATCACACTTTTATTACTAGAAATAAGAAAAACAGGAAATAACTGCAAAGCTCAACAATGGAAGAAAGATTACAGTCTATGGTAAATAATTGCTTCTCTTTATTGAGTTCTAATAACAATTTTGTCAATCCTTTACATATCTAATGTCATTTTAACCATATATTGACACACGGCAGAAAATAATATTCACATTTTACACTTGAGAGATTGCCCATCAGAGTGATTAGGAAACATAGTTGAGAGGATAACGTTTGAATTCCATTTGATTAAAAAATGAATGTTCCTCAATGTTTTATAGTTTCTTCCTCTGTAGTGATATTGTGCAACCATTTTAAATGAAATGTTCATTTGTCCAGTCATCATTACAGTGGAGGGCATCACTAAGTAGCTGAGGCTGGCAGCAAACCCGGATCCTCCAGTCTCAGCCTCCCAAGTAAGTACTAATATTACAAGTGTGTGCCACCACATCCAGCTCAATATTAGATATTTCTAAATGGGTTAATGTGCAATATTTACTTTCTTCTTTGTATCTTTGTAAACAGTACTGTCCAAAAGTACATGATATTTATTCTCTTTTAAATAGTGGTTATGGATACAAAAAGACAAAATATTACAAGTTCACTCAGATATAGTAATTCTCCTTCCAACAGCTATACTAAAGAATTTGGACAAAAATTTTATCATAAGAATATTGGTCATAATTCTACTCATTTTAGATGAAATATTTAATTTTTGCATAAGAAAAGAGAAAAATGGATGATCATATATTTGTATATAAATGTTCTTCCATTAAAAGAGTTTAACAATAATATTTAATAATTTGAAAATTCTTAAAATATATAATTAAGTGTAAAGGGTACATATGTATGTTAGATCTCAATTGCATCTATATACGTGGAAAAATGTTAGAATATAAGTACATAAATAAATAAAATGTCAATATTACATATTTCTTTTTGTGTGTGTGTGTGTGGTACTGGGGATTGAACTCAAGAGCATTCTACCTCCAAGCTACACCCCCAGTCCTATTTGGATTCTTTATTTTGAAGCAGGGTCTCACTAAGTTGCAGAGGGCATCACTAAGTAGCTGAGGCTGGCAGCAAACCCGGATCCTCCAGTCTCAGCCTCCCAAGTACTAATATTACAAGTGTGTGCCACCACACCCAGCTCAATATTGGATATTTCTAAATGGGTTAATGTGCAATATTTACTTTCTTCTTTGTATCTCCTTAAAATGCTGTAGTATATGTAGTATATCTTCATCATTATAAAATGAAGCACTTTAAAAAGATGATAATGCATTAGAGACTTCTGAAACAGACCCACAACAACACGAAATGTGATATTACAGTAAAGGTGGCTTTGCAGTGTGAAAAAAATGAGTATAATAAATGGTCTTGTGTCAACTGGATAGCCAAGGAAAAACAATCTTGAGTCTTAATGTACACCATACCAAAAACCAAAAATATAACCTAAGAAAACAAAAACAAAAATTCCGGATCGAACATAGACCTAGATGAGAAACGTAAACCAGTAAGGTAAAATAATTTTGTATAATAGAAACACAGTGTATCCCATGTTTTCTTTCCTTCTTTTCTTTTCTTTCTTTCTTTCTTTCTTTCTTTCTTTCTTTCTTTCTTTCTTTCTTTCTTTCTTTCTTTCTTTCTTTCTTTCTTTCTTGTGTGTGATACTAGGGATTGAACCCAGAGGCATTTTACCTCTAAGCTATATTTCCATCCCTATCTTTTTTTAATATTTTTTGTATTTTGAAACAGAGTCTCACTAAATTGCAGAGGGCTTCACCAAGTTACTGATGTTGACCTTGAACCTATGACCTCCTCTCTGAGCCTCCCAAATACTAGGATTATAGGTGTGCCACACCATGCCTGGCTTCAACACATGTCTAGCAGTTTCTTGATGTATAACAATATGTAATATAATCTACCCATTTAAAACATACAATTTAGTGGATTTTATTATATTCACATAGTTGTTGACTTATAACCATAATCAATTTTAGAATATTTCATCACTCTCCCCAAACCTGGTACCATTAGCAGTCATCTCCTACTGATCTCCAAATCTTTCATCTCTATTTTTTCTAATTTTTTCTATTTTTTCTAATGATTTATCTATTATGGACACTTCATGTAAATAAAACCATTTAAAATTGTGGCATTTGTGACTGTATGTTTCTGCATAGTATGCTTTTGAACTTCATCCATATTGTAAAATGCACCAATATACTAATATTCTTGTGGCCAAATAATACTTCATTGTATGGATCTACCACAATGGCTTATTAATTAATCAGTTGATAGACATTTGAATTGTTTCCATTTGAGTCTCTTATAAATATACTGCTTCGGATATTCAGGCATATGTTTTTGTGTGGATGTATATTTGCATTTATCTCAGGTATTTACCTAGGAGTAGAAATACTAGAATCTATGTGAACTTTATATATGCTTTGGTTTGAATTTAAATTGTTTTCATATTATGACAGTTTTGACAGCTAAATTTCTTCCATGATTAAAAGTCTCCAGATATATTTAAGAGCAGGAGGAAATAATTACTATCATAAGTAAGAAAGAACTCTTTCTGCCTGGAGCTTAGAAAGATAAGAGGGTATTAAATTTAAGAAATTGTTAGATTGTTTCCCAATAGAACTGGGTCATTTTGCATTTCCACCACAGTTGTATGAATGTTCTGACTTCTTTATATCCTGGACAACACATATTATTACCTGTGTTTTTTATACTAGCCATCTTGGTGTGTGCAAAGTAAGGTTAAATTCTGGTTTGAACTGCATTTCCCTGATGGATAATAATGTGAGTATCTTTTCATGTCATTATAGGATACAGTTGAATATCATCATAAATGATATATTCACCAGTGGAATATTAAGCAGCAATGGAAAAGAACAGACTTCAAGTACAGGTAAGAATATAAATAGCACTCACAGATACAATATTTAAGAAAGAAAGCCAGATATACAAGTGTACTATTATGTTATTCCATGTACTTGAATAATAATAAGAAGCAAATGAATCTATGGCAATAGCAATCAGGATGAGGGTCTTTGGGGGTTATTGAGGGGGAGGGGATATAAGGAAACCTTTCAAGCTGCTTTCAGTATCCTACATCTTGATCTGTGTGATGATTGCCCAAGGAGATCTTATGTGAAACTTTATCCTGCTACACGCACATTATACCTCAATGCAACTTTTGAAAATTTTAAAAGTATAATATAAGGCAATGAAAGATTCCCTTAGGTCAAACAACCTAGGAGTGATAGGAATAATAATTTAATCATATCGAAAATAAGACTTTTCAAGGAAATAAAGATTGCCTGGACTATAGCATGATACAGACTTTTCTAAGCTGTTTTATCCATCATTTTCTAGTCAGTTTGCTTGAATTTAAATTATTTTTATATTATGGCAGTTTTGATAGCTAAATTGCTTCCATGATTTGAAATCTCCAGATATATTTAAGGGCAGGAGGAAAATAATTGCTATAATGAGTAAAAAAGAACTCTTTCTGCCTGGAGCTTACAAAGATAAGAGTGTACATAATGGAGCTTTTCCTTTAACTTTAAAAGCACCCTGCACGGGGGAACCTTCTTCTACACAATTTATTGATCCAGGAAGAGTTACCAGACAGAGAAGGAAAAAACATTAATTAGGTCAGATTATTTACAGAGCTTCAGAAAGGTATGTGGGCCATTCCATGTTCCATGGGACAATTTATTCTTTGTGCCTTAGAACAAATTTCTGAGAAGCAGCACATGAAACAGGGATTCCTTTGCATGAGGCTCCCTGCCCAAGGAAGTGCTCTCAGGTGAAATAGGTAAGGGGTGCTGGAGGCAGGCTAGGGCAGAGTGAGAAGCCAGGTGTATCGATGGCCAAAGCATAGTCAGAACCAGCCCCAACTCTCTCATGGAGAGCTCTGGGGCATGGATCAACCAGAGGTTTCCTGTTTAGAAGCAAGGGGGAGCCATTTTAAATCCACACACAAGTTAATCCTGCAAGACTGGCAGAGGGCAATTCTCTCTTTGACCATAATCTAGTCTGGCTCCTCGGAACTCTTTTCTGAATTAAGTCAGGGGACTCTAGGGATTCTGTTTGTCTGTCTGTGTGCTGTTCAACTTTATTAAGAATCCTGCTGAGTCAGGATAACCAGATTACCTCATCCTTGATATTTAATCATCCTCAATATCAGACCAGGTTGCTTATCTTTCACCATTTTCCACGTGATCTCTAAGCCCTCTGGCCTGCCTTCCACAAAAACCCACCTAGGTTGCTTTTTCCAGAATCTTCCCTTACCTATAATTTTTCCTCTGAGTAATTTTCTATCTATGAACTCCAACCCTACTCCATTGGCTATGAATTAATATTTCCTCCTGTATTCAGAGTTGAGCCTTCTCTCACTCCCCCACTGTGAAATGCCATTACAGTGGCATCTACACCTACCGACATGGTCCTAAATAAAGTCTGTCCTACTATTCTTTAACAAGTGGCATGAATAATTTTTTTTTACTTTAGTGAGAGTCAAGCACACAAGTACAGAGGAACAGGGACAGCAGTGAGCTGTTTGCAATCTGTGCTCTTAGTGCCAGGAGTATGTGGATGCTAATCAGATCTAAGGAACTTAGGAGAGGTGCCAGTGGCATGTTGGTACCTTCCAGAAGAGTGGAAATCAGACTTTCAATTTTACTCTTTTCTGCTTACCCACAGCAAGTATTTACCTGGCTTTGTGCTTAAGAACTGACTGTATTATTCAAACTCTAGCAATTTGAAAATTACATACATATTACTTTGGTATATATACCATTACTATAAAATCAACTAATCAATGTATATTTAAATTGATTCATTTTTCTGAAGCAAATTAGACTTTTGAGAAGCAAAAATATCTGAAAAACCATATACTTAGGTTGTTGCATTCTTAACACATAGTCAAAAACATGTACAGCTATTTATATTTAAATATAATATATAAATATGCTATAAATGCCTCCTCTGATTGGTACCCAGTGTTAAGGGGCACTTTTATTTGAGGGGCATTGGTTTAAGAGATGCCAGATGGTACACTTGATCTCAAAATGTAGCCCTAATTATAGAAAGTATATTATGGTTTCTCAAATTACCATCATGAATGCTAAATCTTTGCATTAATATATTGCCTTAGAAAGGTCCTACATTGAGAAATTCGTATCTCAACTGAAAGGAGAAACCATTATCAGCCATTAAAACAACTAAACTTTCCCCTTGTATATAGCAGGGCCCTGAAGGAATGGTATACTTAAAAGGCAAACTCTAACATTGGAGGTAAGCATATCATGGATCCTGCACAAGATCATGTGCTAATGTAGACCTGACAAAGAGGAGGGTGTGAATACTAGGATCGATATAGACAAGAGACTTTGAAATGATTATGATGTCAAAGACAATTTCAAAATCCAGCCTGGCTACATTTTGAATTACAGTGATCAGACAGATTGGTGTTAGTGAAAACAGACATGTTGATCAGTGGAACAGAATAGAAGGTACACATATTACAAAATTACCAATGTATTTGAATAGTCAAGGGAAAATCTGCAATAAATAATTCTGGATCAACTGAATATTCATATGAAATAAAAGTAAACATTGACCATTACCTAATATATACAAAGATAACTCAGAATAGAGCCCTACCTAGTATAAATAAAAATTACAAAACTTCCAGGATAAAACAGAGAAAAGTGTGAACTTTGGGTAAGCAAGGATTGCTTAATTGCTTCAAACATAAAAAGGATAAACCCTAAGAGAAAAACTGAGTAAATTGGATTGTATTACAATAAAGAAAGCTCTTTAAAGGATACTATTAAGAAAACAAAAAGGTAAACCACAGAGAGAAAAAAAACATTTGCAATACATATATATCAAAGAACTCCAGAATATATAAAATGACTCTTACAATTCAGTAAGACACAGCCTAATAAAATATGAGCAAATATTTGAATAGAAATTTCACTGAAGAAAATATGCAAATTACCCATAAGCACATGAAGAGATGCTCAAAATCATTAGCCATCCGGGAAATGCAAACTAAAACCACAAAGAGACACCAATACATACTGTTGGACAAAGAGGAACTGAAGATCCTGATTTAACTTTGGAAGGCTTTCTTCCCATATTTTGATAGCAGGTCTTTTAAATTTTCAAGGACAAATGTAAGCAGGAATCATTAACAATCCAATCCAAAAAGAAAGAAGGGCATGCATAATTTTGTTAGGCAAATTTTAAAAATTATAGTTCTGAAGATGCTGTTTTTTGTCTTTTTCATAATGAACTTGGAAGGCTGATGATGCTCAGTTTTGAGTGTCATTTCCAGGTTGGAATAATGGGATCCCCCAGGTCCTGCTTTAATGATTTTGCCTCATTCTCAGGCAGGGAGACAAATGCAGTGATTCACATTGCTGGCTGCCCTACTCCTGCCTGAAGATGCTTTCATTCAGGCAACTCTGGAAATGGGAGGATTTAAGTTCAGCAGATCAAACAATTGTCTCAGAGAAGTAGAATATTTAGATGTTGGATTGGGAGAGCAAGAAGGGAAATAGGATAAAGGCTATTACTAAATAAATGTCCTGCAGTGACTACAGTTGGGATAGATACATCATCATCCCAATTGTCACCAGTCACCACTAAATGAGAGTGCTTTGTCATGCTTCATTTAGCAGGCTTTCGAAACTGGCTGGACTTGACTCTGGGATTTTAGACTGTTTAAAGTCTCTAAACCAGAGTTCATACTAAATTCTACCACCGGGAATGAAGAGAGCCAGGCGATTGCAGGGCTTTGTGAATGGGATAAAGGTAGGATCAGTACTGCAGGAAGGGACAGGGGAAAGGAAAGAAGAAAGGCAGACATTTTCTGGAGATTAATCTGCATGGATTTTCTGTTTTTCTGTGAGCCTAGCTAGCTGCAGGCAAATCAAAATCATCACCCCCATAATCATCATCAACAAATCCACAAAAGGAAATGGAAACATATAAAGGAATTTTCAGGAGGAGAGCTAGAACAGGAAGAACAGGAGTCAATGTTGAGTCTTCCCAGGGTTACGGTCCTCCTACTCTGTAAGTATACAAGGCAGTTCCTGACTTATGATTATTTGAATTTTTATTTTTAAGTTTTTGATAGCACAAAAGCACAATGCATTAATTCGAATTTATTCTTCAATTTTTGAAGTTTTTCTTATTCTAGGCTTCTGATATGCAGTATGATGCTCTCTGTGCCTGGCAGCAGCAATAACTACAGTTCCCAGTCAGCCATATACACATGAGGGGAAATACTTGTACTCTACTACATACTGTGTTCAATAGATGACATGAGATATTAAACACTTTATTAGAAAATAAGCTTTGTACTAGACAATTTTGCCCAGGTAAAGACTAATGTGGGTGTTGTCAGCATGCTTAAGACAGGCAAAGTTAGCCTGGAGTGGTGGCACAAACCTGTGACCCCTGTACTTGGGAGGCTAAAACAAGAGGATCACAGGTTTGAGGCCAGGACATCATAACTTAGTGAGACTCTGTTAAAGGAAGGAAGGAAATAAGGGGAAAAAGAAGAAAGGAAGGAAGGAAGGAAGGAAGGAAGGAAGGAAGGAAGGAAGGAAGGAAGGAAGGAAGGGAGAGAGGGAAAGCTGGGAGTATAGCTCAGAGGTAGAACCTTCTGAGCTCAATTCAACATACTACAAAAAAATAAATAAAACAAAAATGTTTAAAAGATAGGCTATGTTCAGCTATGCTGTTCAGAAGGTTTAAGTGTTCCTAAATGCATTTCAAACTTACAAGATTTTCAATTTGTTATGGGCTTATCAGGGCTCAACCTGATTATAAGTAGAAGAGCATGTCAATGTGTGATCAATAAGAGGAAGGAAGCTATGGCATGGGAAAGGTGTGAGTCTTTCCTCTCATTCATAAGAATGCTTACTAATTGAATGTGTAGCTACCTATTGCAAAAGCTAGAAAACTATGAGTACTGAGCAGATGATCTCCTCTTGGATGGCTTTCGAAGCAATCTGAGTTAGAAGCAACCCTCCTCTCAATTTGCCCTCTTTCATCTACTTTGCGATATGGAAGTCAACAACAATAAAAATTTACAGTCAGAAAGTGGAAGGGAATCTTCAAGGTGCCTGCTATTGAGTGTAGGTCAACTCCAGGTCCCAGTCTATGACACAGGAGGAAAGCAGATGTAAACAGTTTTAAATTCAACAGTGTATCAGGGAATGGGGCAAAGCAAGGTATAAGATATTGTCCAAACCAACACACAGAAAGAGTGAGCCAGAGAGTGTGTAAGCATTGTATGGGGCATAAAATCCAGGAGAGATTATGTAAAGTGAACCAGCAGAGCTGGGCAGAGACCATACCATACCATGAAAGGAAAGGACTATGGTAACATAATAGGGTACTAGGTCACCTATACTAGGAGGATTTACTATGCTACTACCCTCACCTCTAGTACTAGAGGCTTGGGGATTGCAAATAAAATCTAGTCAAAAAACTTATTCATAAAAGATTATCCTGTTTCCATAAATACAGCTACTGTCCACTTTGTGTGATCCCATATTTCCAGAGCAATGTGAGTTCTTTCTTTGTCCTCACAAACATTAGAGCAAACTTCTATGGAAGTTACAATGGTCTTTCTTAGTCTTTTACTAACCCCAGTGGTATTTTTCCATTTAAGAATGTACCTAGAAGCCGGGCGTGGTGGCACACGTTTGTATCCCAGCATTCAGGAGGCTGAGACCGGAGGATCCGGGTTCGTGGCCAGCCTCAGCTACCTAGTGAGGCACTCCACAACTTAATGAGACTAGGTTTCAAATTAAAGAATAAAAAATAGGGCTGGGGGTATATCTCGGAGGTAGAATGCCCCTGAGTTCAATCCTCAGTACCGAAAAAAAAAAAAAAAAAAAAAAAAAAAAAAAAAAGAATGTACCTAGAAAAACTGTTCAGGGCTCACAATATTAAATCCATTTATGTCCACTCATATGGAAGAGTTTCCTCTCTTTGTCATGTCATGAGGCCAGAGACACCATTTTTGAATAACACCTATATCTTTGTTCTTGTGCCCTAGAAACAGACCCTGAGATCCTGATTTGTGTGCAAGTGGTTTATGAAGAAAGTGCTTCTAGGGAGAAATTGCAAAGGAATAGAATAGAGAAGGGGAAGAAGGCAAGCAAGAGCCTGGGTTTAGGCAAAGCATAAATCTCAGCCCAACTCTATAGGAAGCTATGGAGTAATTAGCCATGCTTCAAAGTTTACTGTGGTTCAAGGCAATAGATCTGGACTTCCACATTCATTAGATGAGTGACATTTTAGGGGATATAAACTCCTAGCTACTCCAGATATCTGATAGTAATATTGGTAGAAACATTTCAGCAGCCCAAGGATAGTGCTGCAATGAAGGTTACAGATATGAACCTTAAAGTTCCAATAAACACAGGTTGAGAGATGGGCACATAGAGAGGGGAGGGACTGGAGGGTTATGGGCAGAAGCATCAGCTGTGTGCATCATTCCTGCTTTTTCATACAAAGTGACCCATCTCATATTTCAGTTATGTTTGCATGATGCTTTTATCATAGGTGCCTCATTGCCTTCTTTGGCACTGGAGATACTGGCATGTCCAACTTTTTCTACCTGATCACATTCTAAAGGTTTTGAACTTGAAGGGAGAAGACAATATACTCTTGAGTCATCAGCTCCCTGGGAGCTCAGAACTTCTTGGGCTAATTTGCTTATAACTTTCAACCTCTACATTTTAGTAGTGTCTTTCTCATACACATTCAATATCGAAGTCCTCACCTCATTAGAAACCCAGTTGAGATTACATTGGGGCAATGAGGAAGAGCTTAGAATGATACCCAGAATTTTACTTCATCTGCTGGGTCTCAGAGCACTAACTTCTATTGGCAGGATGGCAACCAAGTTGAAGCCATGTGAGTCTGACCTTCTTGCAGTTACTTTCCCTGGTTCTTACAGCTTAGAAGGAAAGGAACTGATGCAATGGGAAATACTCCCTAAGGAGCATGAGAAATCCATGAGTAAACTGCAGAAAGAGCCTTTGACACAGGCATTTTATCTGAAACTCAGGATATAAAGGAAAGACAGATATATTTGTTGTGCAAATGTACACAATTCCTATAGTCATAGAATGTCAGAACTGGGCCATAACCATGAAATCACTGTGTTACCACCCTCATGTTACAAGGAAAGAAACTACTTTTGATGAATATCTTAGATTTTTTAATTGATTTCTATTGGCTTCACAAAGCACTGGGCAAACATACTGAGTTACTCTATGATGTTTGTCCTTGGATATCAATTGGTCTATACATATTTAACATCCTTGTGAGCTCCAAAAAATTATTCTTCCAAGAAGAGTTGAGGCAAAATACAAACATACATTCCATAAGTACAGTGACAACAGAAACGCATCTTTCTCAGCACATCTAACCACCTCTGCCCAGAAATTAGATTCGGAGCTTAAGTTCTAATTACCACCACTGCTTAGCTCTGTGGTCTTAGAAAGATTTTGTGATCTTTTCAACAAATTGATCGTGTGCAAAATGAAGATAAACATGAGATCTTCCTTATAGGCTTTGGTATAGATTAAAATTCATAATACACGTGAAGTTCTTAGCATAATACTTAATTAGAACATAAGCATCCTATAAATGGTAGTTGTGTTGTAGTTGTTATTATTATTATTGTTATCATTATTATTATTATTGACTTTATTCCATGAACTTTTATTTATTGAGAAATAACTCATATATAATGACATTTATCATTTTAAAGTGTACCATTCATCTTTTGTGACGTGTCTATTTAGATCCTTTTCCCATTTTTTGATTGTGCTATTTGTTTTCTTAGCTGTGAGTTTCTTGAGTTCTCTGTATATCCTAGATATGAGTCCTCTGTCAGATGAGTAGCGGGCAAAGATTTTCTCCCACTCTGTGGGTTCTCTGTTGAGGTTCTTGATAGTTTCCTTTGCTGCACAGAAGCTCTTTAGTTTAATGTAATCCCACATATTGATCTTCCTTTGAGTTGCTTGTGCTTTTGAGGTCCTGTTGAGAAAGTTTTGACCTGTGCCTATGTGTTGAAGTGTTGGGCCTATGCCCTCTTCAAGTAGC
>PVLC010014776.1:0-38634 GCA_004027655.1 Graphiurus murinus
TACCATGCTGTTTTTATTACTGTGGCTTTGTAGTAGAGTTTAAAGTCAGGTATTGTGATGCCTCCTGCATGATTTTTATTGCTAAGAACTACTATGGCTATCCTGGGCTTTTTGTTTTTCCAGATGAATTTAAGGACTGATTTTTCTATGTCTGTGAGGAGCGTCCTTGGCAATTTCATGGGTATTGCATTGAATTTGTAGATCAGTTTTGGGAGGATGGCCATTTTGATGATATTTAATCTGCCTATCCAAGAGCATGGTAGATCCTTCCATCTTCTAAGGTCTTCATCGATTTCCTTCCTCAGCTTTCTGTAATTTTCCTTATAGAGGTCTTTAATCTCCTTGGTTAGGTAAGAGGGGAAAATTTTAAAGAATAAATTACAGTAAATATACACAACTTTGGTGATTAAATATGCTACTCTGTAATTGTGTTAAATCAATTGCATGAAAGATAATTGGTAGTAATAGAAATGAGATGAGTAACAGAGAAATCAAATCAACACTAAAGTATGCATGATTTCAGTGTAAGAGATTTCAAATATATTTAATTTATGGAGTTGAGGTATCACATGGAAAATGTTTCTGTCATTTTAAGTAGGTCACTCCTCAAAATATTTAGGAAAATCAGAAACTTTTTGTTTTTCCAAAGTGTTAATAAACTCAACTTTAATTTTATTTTACTGCATCCAAGATAAGTTTTTCCATTTCTATTCTTCATATCATCCTTAGGTTTTAAACTCTTACTCCTCATTCATTTCCTCTTCATTGATCACAGTCTATACTAAGATCAACTTGCACTATATGTCCTGGAATTTTTCTTATATTCTCTTTTCTTTTCTAATTTTATGACCTCCTAATGTGGAATGAATATTAAAAGAAAGTTAGGTTTCAGATATTACCATATTTACAAGTAAAATAGAAACTCCACGTAAGTTTGAAAAAAATCTTTTCCTGGCACAAATAACCAGTAACTAAGACTTTGACCAAATTGCCCTTGGGAAGTCCCCTCAATTGGTAGCTAAGGTGTTTTTTTTTTTTGTTTGTTTGTTTGTTTTTTTTTCCCGGGGATTGAACTCAGGGGCATTCTACCTCCGAGCTACACCCCCAGCCCTGTTTTTTATTCTTTATTTTGAAACAGGGTCTCACTAAGTTGCGGAGGGCCTCACTAGGTAGCTGAAGCTGGCCTCAAACCTGGATCCTCTGGTCTCAGCCTCCCAAATGCTGGGATTACAAGCATGCGCCACCACACCCGGCTAAGTCCCAATTGGAATAAACTTTAAATAGTTTTTTTCCTACTAGGAGCTCTGATCTCCTTTATTGTAGAGCATTTGCTTAAAAAAATTGTTACTCTGAATTCTCTGTTCCTTTGAGGTGTAAATATATTTAAGAGCCTCTTGTCAGTCTTACACCTCAAAAAATGTCTTCCTTTAGGACCTAGGAGCTATCCGTTTGCAATATAATCATCAGCAGAGATAGCTCCCTAGTCTTTCTATCTCCCTGTGCTAGTGAAACCTGGACTTCAATAGCCACCAGTTAAACACAGATAGTCTAATCACTGAGAAAAACATTGACAAACTTTGTAAGCTAACTCCATGTGCTCAATATATCCCATTGATCAACCCATCCCCTAATATCTTACAGAACTGTTCCTTTAACTCATCCCTATCCCTTTAAAACCTTACAGGCCTATGTTCCCTTTCCTAGGAAGCTGAGTTCAGCCCGGGTTCTGGTTTCTCTCAGGTACTATGATAGCCTTGCCTATTCACCAATGGTCAGATGCAACATTTGCTATAACAATTTAAGTTTGTTACTCTATTCCCCTAAAAAACAAGTATGCTACTCTAGATGCTAATTATTTGTATTTGGTTAACTTTTCACATAAAATTTTTCAATTCTATTGTTATATCTGCTTTACAATTAACTTTTTCTGAAAACCTAGGCAGCCTATAAATATGAGTTTAAAATGTAGTTATATTCGGTTTTTTTACTGTCTCAAGAAATTACCAGAAATTCAGTGGCTTAAAACAACACACACACACTTATCATCTTATCCTTTGTGTGGTCAGAAGTCCAAAATGGAGTCTATATCCTATGACTTCCAACTTCAAAAGGCTGCCCACATTTCTTGCCTTCTGGCTCTGTACTACCTATTTTTTTAAATGTGTATGTATATAATTTATTTATTTGAATATACTGTTGCTAACAGACTCCTGCTGAGCTCTGTATCAGCAAGAAAGGGAATGACATAATGAAATAAATGCTTTTGAGACTTTATTCCTGGTCTTGAAGAGGTGAGAAGTGAGAAAGGCAAGAGAGCCAAACTCCTCAAACAAAGATCAGCTTTTTCTTTTATTACAAGTTTACAGAATTAAGGCTGGGTAATCAAATGATTAATTGTCTCTGGCTAAGGGATAGAGCATAGGGTTATGAATGCTTTAGGAAAGTTGTTATCTAGCAGTTTTTGCAAGAACAGGCAGAGGTTTCTATCTCCAGCAACTTTCTAGAGGCAGTCTTCCAACTTTAAGCAAAACAAGCAAAAGGTGTAGTAAAATAGGAGGAAATAGCTTATATAGCAAAGGGGCATTGAGGTCACTGTCTTCAGTTCCCTCAAGAAAGGCAGTCTTCTGCCAAAGCAAGCAAAAAGCTATCAATCCTTAAGCCAATATACTTTAGATTTAAAAACTTTCCCACACACACCTGTCTCTCTCCTAATATAAAAGTTTTAGTCTGTTTTTAGTTCTTATAAATAGGTCCTTTAGAATCTTATACACTATACTTGAAGCTGTAGTTGTTGACTCATAAAGTTTAGGCATTATTTTTCCCAGAAATAGGAAGAAATTTGTGTACTTTTACTACTTCTCATTATCATTAATTCCCCCCAACACCTGTTTTCTTCATGTTATGTCTTTTATATTATGAAAGTTTCTAATTTTTGCCTCATGTAATTATATCCCCAATGGCTATTTAGCCTTAGCTCCATCTTCTAATGGCTTCAAAGTTTACTACCAATTGTTTCCATAAAGTCTCTAGGTAGAATATTGGTAAATGTTTTACAATACAATTTTTTTTGTTATATATATACATATATATATATATATATATGTATATATATATAACAAAAAATATATATATATATGAATGACAGGGGTTACATGACTTATGGGTTCCTACTTATTTAAGAAGGCCTGTTATTGCCGGATGTCATAGCATATGCCTATAATCCCAATACTTGGGATGCTGAGACAGTAGGATTGCAAGTTTAAGGCCAGTCTTAGCAACTTAGTGAGGTCCCTCAGCAACTTAGTGATACCCTGTTTCAAAACAAAAACTAAAATAGGGATGGGGTATTGCTCAGAGGTAGAATGGTGTCTACAGGTTTTTATATTATTTTGAAATTCAAAAACATTACTAAGATGTGTTATTTTCATCTGTTCTATTTTTATTAAGAAAATTGTATACCGTTTGGTCCACATATTAATTCATTATTTAAAAATAAAATATGTTCAAGTCTTAAAATTATTTTCCTATTCTATTTATTGGTGTTCTTTTTCTTTTTTTATTTTTTTGGGGGGTACTGGGGATTGAACTCAGGGGCATTCTACCTCCGAGCTATACCCCCAGCCCTATTTTTTATTCTTTATTTTGAAACAGGGCCTCACTAAGTTGCGGAGTGCCTCACTAGGTAGCTGAGGCTGGTCGCAAACACAGATCCTCTGGTCTCAGCCTCTCAAATGCTGGGATTACAAGCGTGTGCCACCATGCCTGGCTCTTTATTGGCATTCTTAAGATATGCTATTTATCATTTTTGGACAGATCATAACTATTTATTCTCTAGAACAATTATATTCTCTTATGAACCTTTTAAAGAATGTTGTCTTTTGATATGATCATAGTCACATGAAATTGCAAAGATAGTAATACAGAAAGTTTCCATTATTCCTTCATCCAATTTCTCCTAATGGTAATATCCAACATACTTATAGTACAATATTAAAATAAGAAAATTGGCACTCATGTATATATGTAGGTTTAAGACATTCCTTACTTTCATAGATTTGTGTAATTAGTACCTAAATCAAAGCAAAACTACTCCATCACTACAAATATTTTTCTTGTGCTACTTTATTTATACTTATACAAACATGGTCCCTCCTACCATCCCTAAACTCTGGCAAACATTAATCAATTTTCCATTTCTAAACTTTTGTCATTTGGAGATTATCATGCAAATGGTACACACCAGTATAACAAATCATTTGTTCATTTTTAATGAAAAAATTCATTGGTATATAATGTGATATTTCAATACATCTATATAATGTATAATTATTGTATCAGGGTAATTAGCATATCCATCTCTCAAAAATGCATCATTTCTTTGTGTTGAGAACATTCAACACCTGTTATTCTAGCTATTTTGAAACATCATTTATTCCTTTTATATTGGTGAATATTTCATGGCATGGATTACCATAGTTTGTATAATTATTTACTTATTTGGGAACATTTTGGTTGGTTTTAGTTTTTTTTTTTCCCTTTCAGCTGAGTGAAGCAGCTGTGAACATATCTGTACAGATTTGTGTGGGCATACGTTTTCTTATCTCTTAGATAAATGCCCAGGTGTGCAGTTACTGGAACATATGGTAGTTACTTGTTTATGTTTTAAAGAAAATGTCAAACAACTTTCCAGAGTGATTGTACCATTTTATATTTTCATTGCAGTGCATGAGCAATGCAGGTTCTGCATGTACTTGCCAGTTTTGGTATTGCCACTCTTCATCTCTTATCTATTCTGATACTTGTGTGACTATATATCTATATATATCTATATATCATATATATATATATATATATATATATATATCATTGTAGTTTAATTTGTATTTTCCTTGAGGCTAATGACATCAACTATATTTTCAGGGATTTTTTCCCATTTGTATATACTTTTTGGTAAAATACCTCTCTTTTCATATCTTCTCCCTGTTTGTTAATTGAACTTTTTGATCCTATGCTATTGAATTTTGAGCATTTTTTATATATTCTTGATATGAATTCTTTATCAAATAAGTGGTTTCCAAGTATTTTATCCTAGTAGTAATATTGTCTTTTAATCTTCTGTATATAGTCTTTCATAGAGGATACGTTTTAAATTTTGATAACATCAAATTTAATTATTAACTTGTTTTGTTATCATATTTTTGGTGTCAGCAATGAGTCGTAGGTCCCAAAGATATTTGCTTATATTAACTTCTAAAAGGATTTTTGTTTCATATTTTATATTTAGTTTTTATATATTATGATTGAAATTTTAGGTAAGGTGTGAAGCTAAGGTTGAAGTTCATTTTTAATTTTTTTCAAATGCATAGCTGATTGTTTCCACATCATTAAATAAAAATGCTATCCTTCCTCCATTGAATTGCTTGTGCACCTTTTTCAAGTTAGTCGAGCATATTTGTGTGGGGGGCTATTCTTGGATTCTATCCTGTTCCATTGACATACATGTCAAGGCTTCCATCAATACCACATAGGTTTCATTACTGTCGCTATATAGTAAATCTTGAAACAACGTAGATTAGTTCCTCCCATTTTCTTTTTAAAAAATTCTTCACCTTTCTATTACCTTCGCCTTTCTATATAAATTTTAACACGCTCTTATCTATGCTTAAAAAAAACTTTGCTGGGATTTTAATAGGAATTTTTTTAATACTGAGAAGAATTGATATTTTTATTGTAGTGACTCTTTCAGTTTGTGAACATAAGAGGTCTCTACAGTTATTCAAATCTTGCTGGACTTCCTTATTCAGCATTTTATGGCTACTGACAAAAAAAATTTCTCTATGTTCTGTTAGGTCTAAATCTGAATATGTGCCAGGCATGGTGGTGGACATCTTTAATCCTAGTATTTGGGAAGTTGAGAAAGGAGGATCGCAGGTTTGAGGCCAGCCTCAGTAACTTAGTGAGAGCCTCAGCAGGTTAAAAAGATACTTTCTGAAAAAAATTAAAAAAATTAAAATTAAAAGAACTGGGGGGAGCTGGATGTGGTGGCACATGCTTGTAATCCCCGTACTTGGGAGGCTGAGATGAGAGGATTGCCGGTTCCGGCTAGCCTCAGCAACTTAGTGAGGCCCTTTGCCACTTACTGAGACCCTTTTCAAAATAAAAGAATAAAATATGGCTAATAGTGTAGCTCAAAGGTAGAATTCTCCTGGATTCCATCCCCAGTACCAAACACAAAAATGTATCTGGGGTGTACGTCAGAGGTAGAACACCCCTAAGTTCAATTTCCAGTACCAAAAAAAGAAAAACAAAACAAAACAAAACAAAACTTAAGATGTCACTATATGTTGAATGTATTTTTTTTCTTAATATGTTACAATATGTTGATTTTTTTTTCTTTTTTGGTAGTAGGGATTGAATCCAGGGGCATTGCACCTCCTAACTATACCACCAACCCTTTTTATTTTTTATGGTGAAAAAGGGCCTACTAAGTTGTTGAGGTAGTTTTGAACCTGCAGTCATCCTGTCTCAGCTTCCAAAGTACTGGAATTACAGGTATGCACCACAAAGCCCAGGTAATTTTATGTAATTTTTTAAACAACTGTTAATGTTATTATATTTAATTTTTCCCTGTGTGTTCATTGCTGGTAGATACAAATAAATGTTTTCTTTGTGTGTGTGTGTGTGTGTGTGTGTGTGTGTGTGTGTGTATAGATATTGTGACCTTGCTAACTCAATTATTAGTCCTAGAAATTATTCTTTTTTTTTAAATTTAAAACTTTTTCTGCTGTGTTTTATTTCTGACTGTAATTTTGGGGTTTTTTTGGTGTATTTTGGGGGAATTTAAATGTAAACTATCATTCTATCTGAGAATAACAATAGCTTTATTTCTTCCTTTGCCATTTGTATGTATTTTATTTCCTGTTACCTGTTACTGATTGTAACACTATATTGAATAGGAAAGGTGAGAGGGTACATCCTTTCCTTATTTCTGTTCTTAGTGGGTAAGAAGTCAATATTTAATCATTAAATATGATTTTAGCTGTACATTCTTTGTAGAGTATATTTCTCTGTTTCCTAGTTTTGGGAAAGTTTTTACCTTGACTAAATGTTGGGTTTTTGTAAAATATTTTTTTCTGCATCAGTTGATGTAATACAATTGTTGTTCCTCTTTGGCTTGTGATATGGTACATTTCATTTATTAATTTTTAAATATTCAGCCATCCTTGAATATATATGAACGCTCACTTGATCATGGTATACAATTATTTTTATGCATTGCTGGATTCTATTTGTTCATACATGGTTGAGGATTTTTGTGTTTCAGTTTATGAGAGAAATTGGTTGATGAATGTTGTTTTTTGATACTATGTTAGGTTTTGGTGTCAAGGTAATATTGGCCTCATAAAATGGGTTGGCAGGTGTCCCCTGAATTTCTCTTTTCTGAAAGAATGTGTAAAATTGGTATTAATTCTTCTTTAAATGTTGTAATCTCAGTACTTGGGAAACTGAGACAAGAGGATCACAGGTTCAAGAACAGCCTCAGCAAGTAGTGAAATTCTCGTCAGCCTAGCGAGACCATGTTGTAAAAATAAAAATAAAATAGGGCTGGGGTTGCAACTCAGAAGTACAATGACCTTGAGCTCAAACCCAGTATCACAAAAAATGTTATAATTCTTAATGAAAGTCACCTGGCCTTGGAGATTACTTTCTTCAGAACATTCAGATTACAGATTTAATTTAACTCATGTTTATAGGACTATTCAGATTGTCTATTTCATTTTGGTTGAGTCCTGGTAATTTGTGATTTGGAGAAATCGATGTTTCATCTACGTTGTTGAATGTATCAATGTAATGTTGTTAGTAGTATTTCTATATTATATTATTGTTTTAAAAATGGCTGTAGAATCTGTATTAATATGCCCTGATTTATTTCTGATATTGATATATAAGTTGTCTTTCTTTTTATTTTTGTCAAATCTACTAGAGGCTTATCAATGTTATTGACTTTTTGTTGTTTTTTTTTGGGGGGGGGGGCGTACTGGGGATTGAACCTAGGGACTTTCTACCTCTGAGTTATACCTCTAGCCCTTTTTTTTTTTTTGAAACATAGTCTCACTAAGTTGCTGAGGCTATCCTTGAACCTGCAATCTTCCTGTCTCAGCATCCCAAGTACTGGTATTACAGGTGTGCGCCACCAGGGCCAGCTAATTTTATGGACTTTTTAAAAGAACCAAAGCCAGGTATGATGAACATATTTATAATCCCAGTACTTGGAAGGTGAGATAGGAGGATTACAGGTACCAGGCCAGCCTCGGCAACTTTGTGAGGCCCTCAGCAACTTAGCAAAACCCTGTTTCAAAATGAAAAATAAAATAAAATAGGGCTTGTCATGTAGCTTAGAAATAGAATACCTCAGTTCAATCCACGGTACTAAAAAATGAATGAATAAAAATAAAAATAAATAAGAGAACCAGCTTTTTTCATTGATTTTATTTTCCTGGTTTTAATGTCATTGATTTGTCACTTTATCTTTTCTTCTTTTTCCTTCTTTCTGCTTGCTTTGGGTTTATATTTCTTTTTTCCATCTTCTTGTGATGAGATCTTACATTATTGATCTGAGATACTGGTTACTAAACCAGGCATAGTGGCGCACACTTGTAATCCCAGTACTTGGGAGGCTGAGACAGGAGGATCACAGGCTGTTTTGTGGCCAGCCTCAGCTACTTAGTGAGGCCCTTCACAACTTAGTGAGACCCTGTTTCAAAATAAAGACTATAAAAAGGGGCTGAGAGTGTAGCTTGGAGGTAGAATGTCCCTGCATTCAACCCTCAGTACCCCCTTCCCTCCAAAAAAGACATAGTGGTTACTGGCATGAAAAGTAATTATTATTGAAATATAGACATTTTACATTTTAAGTTGTGTTGCTGAATCTTTTTTTTCCCAAACATATCTCATGTTGCATATGAAGTGGGGCACCACCTCCACACTGTCAGGTGGGAAGGATGTGTCCGTGTTCTTCACTTAGCCTCCTTTGACATCTGAGAAAGAAAGATACCTCTCTAGTGCTAGGTAGGGTTGGAAGTTCAGACTCCCCAGCTGGACTCCACTGATCTCTCTCTGGCTTGGAGGGGGAGCATGCCTCATTGCTGCTTCTTTTCACTTACATTGCAGAACGATGCTCTCCTTACCACTGAATGGTATTGACAATCCTAATTCTCCACAGGCCTTCTCTGACATCACACCAATGTGTTGAGGCAACATATTATTTGACCAGATTAGAATAAAAGTCCCAGTTTTCCACTCAGTCTATTTCTGACATCACTTGTGTAGGAATGGGGGGAGTTGTTAAGACAAATTGCTGTAACCTCTCAAGGGTAGAGTTCTAGTTGGTAGGGCCACAATTTTTTTCTTTAGTGTTTTACTGGAGTAGTGCTACTCTTTTTTTTCTCTGAAAAGACTTTTTTTGTAGGCTGTTACTTTCTTGTGCCTTTTACTAAAGAGAGCAACTGTTTATGGGCTTTTTTCTTCTTCTTTTTTGTATTCCTATTGAGCCGATTGACATTTCTGGGTTGTGTGTTTCTTTAGTACCCAGTCTGGTATACATAAGGTAAAAAAGAAAATCAAAAGCACTCACCCCTGTTGTTCCTTGAATCCTGAGATCTATTGCCAGTCTGTTTCTCTTCACATTTCAGAGTCTCTTTAAACATGTTTTGTATGTTATATCCAGGACTTTTAGTTACATGTAGCAAGAGGTCTAGGGGAAATATGTCTATTCTGTCTTTTCAAAACTGCAAGGCCAGATTTCCTTCTAAGACCTTTTTTTATATTTTTAATTTTGTTATTTGTGATTAGATAGAGCTGTTCTACTTTCTTATATCATCTTGCTATAGTCTCTTATTAGCTGTTTAAGATTTACTTATTCTGTCAAAATGCTGTTTTGAACTGCCATTTCATCCTTATCTTCTCTGTCCATCATTTTATTGCCTTGTTTTGGATATCTTCTTTTCAACAAACGCATTCACTTAAATTTCTTAGTGTAAATTATTTATTCTTGAGATTTTGTTAGTTTGTTCATTAACTTAGTCAATGGTTTCTGCTCCTCTGCCTTTCATATGGTGCTCATGAATTTCACTGTTTTTGTATTTTTGCATATTTTATATTTCTTCTCATATTTTTCATAAATTGGGTGGGAAGTTCCATGAACACCATTATTTGCTCTAGCTCAATGTGTATGAAATATCTTTGTTTAATTCCCAATATCTGAGACCTATTTACCTTAGAGTGTTATGAGAGTATTAGATACCTAAGCATTATTTTCACATTTTTCTTTTATAATTTGATTTCTAAAAATTAATGATGGTCCCAGACAGACAATAGCTTGTAGTAATTGGTATAGATTTTGAGTGTATTTGTCATTTTCTAGATGACCTTAGCAAGCACGGGAGGAGTTGGGTGGGTTAAGGAAGTTGATATTTCAGTGCATTAAATTTCTGAAGTAACAAACTTTATGAGATTGATTTATTTTG
Organism: Graphiurus murinus; assembly: GCA_004027655.1. Classification (NCBI taxonomy): domain Eukaryota; kingdom Metazoa; phylum Chordata; class Mammalia; order Rodentia; family Gliridae; genus Graphiurus; species Graphiurus murinus. Next base: position 10,527 of record PVLC010014776.1, read on the forward strand.
TTAATTTTATTTGGTCCAGGGAATGTACATACATGGTATAATAAAGCTTTTCTGGATATAGTCATTTTAAATTAAATATTTTCTCTTGAATATTCTTAATTCTCCTATTAGCCCCTTAAATATAGCTAAAACCCTTCAGGAAAATGCTCTGAAATTTGTAAGAAAGAAAAATAGATTACTGAACTTGATTTTATTTTCTCTAGGCAATTGCAGAACTCTGTATAGATTAACTTGTATATTACTTCTATTTGTTAAGAGATGAAAGTCAATTTTGTTGGTTTGAACAGACAACCCCTAAGGGTTTATGGGTCAGTTAGACATTAACCAGTTTTGTATCTAATCCAGCAATCCAACTTTACCATCCCTTTGTTCAATTACCTATATACCTAACTTTTCAAATACTTTTTTAGGATTATTTTTACCATTTAACTAATTTCGTTAATGAGTTAAATTATACATTTGGCATTGTAAGCTTTACACTTTTCTTAGTTTCATGACTTTACCTTTTGAAAAAAATATGCTTTAACCATTTGGGAGGTTTCAGTGAGACATCTCAATGAACTCACTTGCTGAAGCCAAGAAAACTTAAGTAAGGCTGGTAATGCTCAGTTGTTTTATCCTGTCTCTCGAAGTGAATTCCAAGTGACAAATTTTTACATTGCCAAGTCTCTGTTTTTCTAAGTTACTTCCCCTTTCTATTCATTTTATTCTTTTATATTTGTTTTTGTTTTGCACTCAACTGATAAGTTATTTTCCCTTGCTGGCAGCCATGATTAGAAGTTTGATTTTCTGTCCAACTTGGAGATATCTTTTAGGTGAATCATACAGATCTATTCTCTGCTGTGTGAGAGATAATAGTGAATATGTTTTGCTAGTATTTTAATTTTTGTTTAGCTGTTTATAAACTTAAATCAATTAAGAATTTATGCCTATCGGGAAGTAAAAAAAGCTCTTTGAGATTTTAACTGGGAAATTGTATTGATTAATGCTGACCTGTGTTTGGAGTTCTAGCAGAGAAGCTTATAAATTACCTTTGTGTCTATGCACCTATCCTGCATTAAAGGGCTTTACTTCTCATGATTTTGCTGTCAAATGTTTTCCTACTTCATAGAGTATAAGTTATATAATGTGTCTTTTAGACTTAAAGCAAATCTATCCTGATTTTATAGAGATAAATGACCCATAGATGAATCTAATACCCCCTCAAAATCATAGCAAATGAATTGAAAAGCAAATCCCTGACCTAATACCTCAAAATAATAAAAAATGTAGAAATTGCTAGCTCAAAACCATTTTTAGTGTAAATCTTTGGACAAATTAAAATTGTTTAGTAGTTTAAAATGATAAATAGTATCTCCATATATTTTCCTTTAGTCTGTCAGTGTTTGTGTATGATAAAAGCATTTTATTTTTATTTTTATTCTTTATTAATTTGAGTTTGCTTTCCCTTAAAGCGATGAGCTAATCTGAACTTCTAGACTTATATTGGTTTACTAATCATATACTTTTGTCTTCTCCTGGAAAATATTTGAGATTATTAAAAATATTAATTTATATTAAGCTAAATTGTATCATTATTCTGATTCATTTCATATCAAATGTGATTATCTTTTGTAGTATTTTAGTTCAAGTAAAATTTCTAAGATCCTTAGATGACTTAATTTAGGTTAAAATCAAATCAAGTTAATTAATAGATGATAATTAGGTGCTACAGGGGAAAAATAATATATTTTCTTTACCAAGTGCAAGGTTCATGCCTGACATTCCTAAAACAAAGGACAGATTAATAAGAAAAAAGCATAACAAATTTATCTAAACAAAGTTTTATGTCACGTGGGAGACTGTAGAAATGAAGACACAAAGACTCAATGGAACCCATATTTTGTGTTTAGAGATGCAAAATGAACAGTCATGCAGTAATATGTTTGGACAAAATGGGTGTGATTTAAGTTAGGCATGGTAGTACATATCTGTATTCCTACCTCTTCAGGAGTCTGAAGAAGTAGGTCAAGTTCAAGGTCAGCCTGGGTAACTCAGGGTGACCCTTTCTCAAAATAAATATAAAAAAGGCTAGATATGTAGCTCAGTGGTAAATCACTTCCCTAATATGTTTTAGCCTCTGAGTTTAATCCACTTTACTTCAAAAATAAAAAGGGATGTTATCTAATGATAATAAATGGAGAGTAACTTTATTTATTTATTTATTTATTTATTTATTTATTTATTTATTTTTGCGGTACTGGGGATTGAACTCAGGGGCATCCTACCTCCGAGCTATACCCCCAGCCCTATTTTTTTTTTATTCTTTATTTTGAAACCGAGTCTCACTAAGTTGTGGAGTGCCTCACTAGGTAGCTGAGGCTGGCCACGAACCTGGATCCTCCGGTTTCAGCCTCCCGAATGCTGGGATTACAAGCATGCACCACCTCGCCCGGCTGAGAATAACTTTAGCAAGACCTGTTTATTCCGATTTTTCCTGTACTTTCTGTGTAACATTCCTTTCCTCCTTTATATGGCCGAATGCCTGTATTATGATATGATGGTCTCATGATCTACTTTCAGGGGAAGTAGGTCAGAAAGTACTTTTATGGGCAGCTCTCACACAGAAAAATAGCAAAAAGAGTGCCCTTTCTGCTTCTGCAGTTTTCTTAAATTCCAAAGTACCATATTTTGGAGTATTAGGTCCTGTGTTCTTTCAATACCTAGACAATTTCTAAATGAAATTGAATATTCAAACATTGGTTATTAAACATAATTTTAAAGTTGTATGCTTTACTGATTATTTTATATATGTGTATAATTTTTATTTTCCTTACATTAGCTGTATTTTGGAGATAGCATTAATGAACATGTTCATTTATGTTATTCTAAGAAGGTATAAAAGTAATGTATGTGGCTCTGATGGCTCTGGTAATGAATTAGTCTGCTAAAGTATTTGACAGAGCGTTCTCAAATTATTGAGCTCCTAGTTTTTTACCATGAAATAGCATTTCATATTCTTTGTTAAATTTTATGATTAGTATGTGGGTTGAGACTACACTAGGAACAATAGTGCAAGATAAATACAATTGAGTAGAAAAGTTAATGGGATGAGTTTTGTTTACAAAGAGAAAAAGAGGAAAATTTTGTCTTAAAGGGTCTGGTTGTCCCAGAATGTCAAACAGGGTAAAATGAAAATTGTAATATAGAGAGAAAAGTGCAAAATGTTGGAAAAAAGGTAATTTTTATTTGCCTTGGTTTATAATATTTGAACGTGAAAAAAACAGATGGATTCAAATTTTGCCAAAATTGGCTCATTTTGATGAGTTTATTTACAAGTACAAAAGAACATTGACTCTTGTATTCAATTATAAAATTATAGTAGCCCACATTTATCAGGTACTAACTATTTGCAAGGCTCTGTTCTAAGCACATTACTTATTTAATTCCCACAGTCTTGAGGTAGTTAGTAGTGTAATCTCTATTTTATAGATAATTAAAGCACAAAAAAGTAACAACTTCCTCAATTTATACAGCTAAACATATTTAAAAATTGAGATGAAGGGGAAAAATAAAAAGAAATACTAAAAAAAAGAAAAATGAAACCTTTTACTGAAAATTATTATATAAGTGCAAGACAAGAATAAGGCTTTTTCTTCTGTTAAAATGACTAACTTGTCTTAGAGCTCTTAAGAGGAAGCAATAAAGGTTATTATTTAGCTTCTGTAGGTAATTTCATATTTCATCAAAATAGTTTCTCTGTTTTGTTTGGGTTATTATTTAAAATGATAACATCAAAAGCATAGGTTCTGGAGAAATCCAAGATGGCATGTGAGTGAAACAACCTTTCCCAGGCGCTGTGATTTCAAACAAAATTTACCATAAAAAGAGCCTTTTAACTGAAGGAAATTACAATGAAAAAAGTGATATTTGAACCTCAACTTTAAAAAGCACAGAAAGCGGAGTAGGCACCAAGGAAGGCCGCCGCCATGCCCCGGGGCGGGCGCCCTGTGCTGCTGTGCCGAGGAGTCCGGCTGTGGACCCGGGACTTGGAGCTGTGGTAATCAGCCAGAAGCCGTAAGCTACAAACCCCACACAGCGACCAGGCAGGCGTGGAGCGAGCACCCCCAGGACCCTACACTCTATGCAGGCAGGGACCCCCGAAACAGCCACAGCGACTGGAACACGTGGGACGGGACGATCAGCATAAGCCCCTGCGGCTCTGCCCCTGCGGGTCTGCCCCTGCAGGTCTGCCCCTGCTGCGCACCGCTGCAGAGAGGGAATGGTGACTGTCTGCACAGCAGACCTTGAAACAGGGCTACCGCAGACACAGTTCCCTGACAGAAGGACAACGAGAGGCGCTGAAAAAAGCCCAGGAGGAAGAGGGGAGACTGCTAGCGCTGCAAACTGGTGGCCATCTTGCCACCAGCCCCACCCAGCCAACTTCCTGCCAGCTATCCAGACTGTCAGTGACCTCTGGCGCCCCCCAGCAGACTGGAGGAGGAACAGGCCGAGCAGAATAGATCCATAAGTCGGAACCTCCAAAGTGCGGGGAACAATATACAAGGGATAGACTCAAACACCCGCCCTGCTAGAGCTTAGGAACATAAGGGTGGAAGAACTCAGTGTACATAGGGCACGAGGAAAGACCCGGCATTTAGACTGCACACCTGCCAACAGCAAAGGCAGGGAGAGAGACACAACCAGGCCCTGTGGAGAGCCCAGATGAACTAACAGTGTCTATTTTACTGTCTGGTTGCTGTTTTTAGACTTTGGGGTCTTTTTTGTATTTTTTTTTGTTCTGTTTTGTGTTCTTTGGTTTTTTTTTTGTTTTTGTTTCTGTGTTTTTAGTATTAACTTTTATCTGTTTTTACCCTTTTTTGTTTTGTACTGCCTTGATTCTTTTATGTTTGTTTGATTACTTGCTTTGTAATTACTTGCTTAGGTTGTTGAATCTCCTCCTTATCCCTTTTACAAGATCTCCCCCCATCTATATTCCTCTCCTCAACACTTTACCTTCTCTCTTTTTTTTCCTCTTTTTCCTGTCTCATACCAAGAACATCTCATACTTCCACACTCAGAACTCTATATTCACTACCAGATTCTCCCGACAGATAAAACTCAAGAGCAAGGGAACAATGGGAAGGAAAAATAACAAAGAAACAGTGAGCTACCACAACCCCCCAATAACAGATCTCACCAACCCAGAATGGCAGAGATTACCAGAAGAAAAATTCAGATCTCTAATACTAGGAACAATACAGAATTTTCAGAAAGAAAGCAGGGAAAATTGGAAAGAATTAAAGGAAGAAATAAAGGAACAAATAAACAAAGAATTCGATGAGCTGAAAAGAAACAAAAGAGAAGCATTGAAGGAAGTGAAAGATGAAATAACCGAAATGAAGCCCTCAATACAAACTATAAACAGCAGATTAGATCACATGGAAAATAGAAAATCACTCCTAGAGGATGAACACTCCAAAAATGAATCTATAGTGCATAACTTAGAAAAAAAAATACGACAATTGAATTGGACATGGAAGAGATCGGGGCCAATTTTAAAAGAGCTAACCTAAGAATAATAGGCATAGAAGAGGGATTAGAAGCTGAAACCTATGGAATAAACAATCTCTTCAAAGAAATAATATCAGAGAATTTTCCAAACAAAAAAGAGAAGTTGACACACAGGTACAGGAAACATACAGAACTCCCTCAAGACAAGACCAAAGAAGAGGTTCGCCACGCCACATAGTAATCAAGTTGACTAATGTAGAGGCTAAGGAGAGAATCTTAAAGGCAACAAAAGTAAAAGGCCAAGTGACATATAGAGGAAAAGTGATTAGAATCACTCCAGACCTCCCAAGTCAAGTCATGAAAGCCAGGAGAGGCTGGAGTAACATATTTCAAACTCTGAAAGAAAATAACTTGCAGCCAAGATTCTCATGCCCAGCAAAACTCTCTCTTAAAATTGACGGGAATATAAAAACCTTTCATGATAAACAGAAATTGAAAGAATTTATGTCTTCCAAACCAGCACTATAGAAAATACTTAAAGAGATTAACAACAAAGAAGAACTAATGAGTAAATGTCAGAACCAGAGAACAATAATTTCCAGGAAGCAATCAACTAAGCAAATAAGAACAAACACTACTGCAAACAGAAGACAAAACTCAAAATGTTAGGAATCAAAAATAATCTCTCAATAATCACACTGAATATAAATGGTCTCAATTCCCCAATAAAAAGGCACAAGATGGCAAAATGGATCAAAACCCAGAATCCTTCTATATGCTGCCTACCAGAAACACACCTTACAAGCAAAGATTCCCACAAATTAAAAGTGAAGGGATGGAGTAAGGTAATCCATGCCAATGGAACTCGAAGGCAAGCAGGAGTAGCAACCATGATATCAGATAAACTAGACTTCAAGCTCAAGCTTACCAGAAGAGACAAAGCAGGTCATTTTTTACTAGTAAAAGGAACAATCCAGCAAGAGGAAATAACAATTGTCAACATCTATGCCCCAAACGTAGGTGCAGACACTTTCATAAAACAAACTCTGCATGATATAAAGACACAAATAGATCCCAATACATTAATACTAGGAGACTTCAATACTCCTCTTACATCTCTAGATCGTTCTTCTGAACAAAAGGTCAGCAGAGACTCCTCAGACCTAAAGAATACCACAAACCAAATGGACCTATTTGACACGTATAGACTCTTCCACCCAACTGCAGCTGAATTCACATTTTTCTCAGCCCCACATGGAACCTTCTCCAAAATAGACCACATTCTGGGCCACAAAGCGAGCACTGGAAAATTTTTAAAAATGTAACATAATTCCCTGCATATTTTCATTTTTTAAAATTTATTTATTTATTTTTATTTTTTTTAATTTTTTTTGTGGTACTGGGGAGTGAACTCAGTGGCATTCTACCTCCGAGCTATACCCCCAGGCCTATTTTTTATTCTTTATTTTGAAACCGAGTCTCATTAAGTTGCGGAGTGCCTCACTACGTAGCTGAGGCTGGCCTCGAACCTGGATCCTCTGGTCTCAGCCTCCCGAATGCTGGGATTACAAGCGTGCACCACCACGCCCGGCTCCCCCTGCATCTTTTCAGATCGCAACGGAGTGAAACTAGAAATAAACTCCCAGAAGGCCCAAAGTAACTGTGTAAATGCATGGAGACTAAATACTACATTGCTGAATGAAGAGTGGGTCATAGAAGAAACAAGGGGAGAAATTAAAAAATTACTAGAAACCAATGAAAACAGATACACAACATATCAAAACCTCTGGGACACCTTGAAGGCAGTACTAAGAGGAAAATTTATAGCACTGAGTGCCCATATAAGAAGAATGGAAACTCACCAAATAAATAACCTAACGACACAGCTCAAAGCCCTTGAAAAACAAGAAGAGTCTAATCCCAAAGCCAGCAGAAGACAGGAAATCATGAAAATCAGAGCAGAAATGAATGAAATAGAGAATAAAAAAACAATATAGAAGATCAACAAAACCAAAAGCTGGTTTCTTGAAAAAATAAACAAGATAGACAAACCTTTAGCCAACCTAACCAAAAGAAAGAGAGAATCAACCCAATTTACCAAAATAAGAGATGAAAAAGGTGATATTACCACCAACAGTATGGAAATACAGAGGATAATCAGAAACTATTTTGAAAACCAATACTCCAACAAAATGGAAAATATAGAAGAAATTGACAAATTTCTAGACACATATAACCTTCCTAAATTGAGTCAAGATGATATAGAACACTTAAATCATCTAATAACAATCAAAGAGATAGAAACAGCAATAAAGAGTTTACCATCAAACAAAAGCCCAGGGCCAGATGGTTTTCCAAGTGAATTTTATAAAACATTTATAGAAGAACTAATCCCAATACTCCTCAAGCTATTCTGTGAAATAGAAAGAAACGGGACCCTCCCAAACACATTCTATGAAGCCAACATCATATTAATACCAAAGCCAAATCAAGACAGCTCAAGAAAAGAAAACTATAGGCCTATATCATTGATGAACTTAGATGTAAAACTGCTAAACAAGATACTAGCAATGCGCATTCAAAACCACATGAAGAAAATTATACACCATGACCAAGTCGGGTTCATCCCAGGGATGCAAGGCTGGTTCAACATATGAAAAACAATCCACGTAATTCACCACATAAACAGAATCAAAGACAAAAATCACATGATTATCTCAATTGATGCTGAAAAAGCATTCGATAAGTTACAACATCCATTCATGCTAAGAGCACTTCAGAGAATCGGAATAGAAGGAACATACCTCAACATCATAAAGGTAATATACAATAAGTCCACGCCAATATCATATTAAATGGAGAGAAACTGCAAGAGTTCCCACTAAAAACAGGAACAAGACAAGGATATCCATTATCACCTCTTCTGTTCAATATAGTACTTGAGTGTCTAGCCAGAGCAATAAGGCAAGAGAAGGAAATCAAAGGGGTAAAAATACGGAAAGAAGAACTAAAACTATCCCTTTTTGCAGATGACATGATATTATACTTAGAAGACCCAATAAACTCAACCAAAAAACTTATAGAACTGATCAACAAATTCAACAAAGTGTCTGGATACAAAATCAATCTTAAAAAATCAGAAGCTTTCCTGTATGCCAACCATGAATCCACTGAAAAAAAAATCCAGAAAACAATTCCACTCACAGTAGCACCCCCAAAAATAAAATACTTAGGGATAAACCTAACCAAGGAGGTAAAAGACCTCTATAAGGAAAACTACAAAAAGTTGAAGAAAGAAATCTATGAAGACCTTAGAAGATGAAAGGATCTACCATGCTCTTGGATAGGCAGAATAAATATCATCAAAATGGCCATCCTCCCAAAACTGATCTACAGATTCAATGCAATACCTATGAAATTACCAAGGGCGTCCCTCAGAGACATAGAAAGTCAGTCGTTAAATTCATCTGGAAAACCAAAAAGCCCAGGATAGCCAAAGTAGTTCTTAGCAACAAGAACCATGCAGGAGTTATCACAATACCTGACTTCAAACTTTACTACCAAGCCACAATAATAAAAACAGCATGGTGTTGGCACAAAAACAGACACACAGACCAATGGAGCAGAATAGAAGACTCGACCCACAGACTTACAGTCAACTGATTTTTGACAAAGGAGCCAAAAATATACACTGGAAAAAGGATAGCCTCTTTAACAAATGGTCTTGGCAAAACTGGTTAACCATATGCAGGAAACTAGAAATAAACCCCACTTTCTCACCCTGCACAAGAGTCAACTCAAGTGGATCAAAGACCTGGAAGTTAGGCCAGAGACCTTGCACCTACTTGAAGAGGGCATAGGACCAACACTTCAACACATAGGCACACATAGTCAACAAGACCTCAAAAGCACAAGCAACTCTCAGGAAGATCAATACATGGGATTGCATTAAACTGAAGAGCTTGTGTGCAGCAAAGGAAACTATCCAGAACCTTATCAGAGAGCCTACAGAGTGGGAGAAGATTTTTGCCAGTTACTCTTCAGATAGAGGTCTAATATCTAGGATATACAAAGAACTCAAGAAAATTACAGCTAAGAAAGCAAATAACCCAATCAAAAAATGGGCAAAGGATCTAAACAGACACTTCACAAAAGAAGAAATACAAATGGCCAATAAATGTATGAGGAAATGTTCCACATCATTAGCAATCAGAGAGATGCAAATCAAAACTACCTTGAGATTTCACCTAACTCCAATCAGAATGGCAATCATAAAAAACACGAACAACAACAACTGCTGGCGAGGATGTGGAGAAGTGGGAACTCTAATACACTGTTGGTGGGATTGCAAACTAGTGCAACCACTTTGGAAAACAGTATGGAGGATCCTCAGATGTATGGGAATGATCCTACCATATGATCCAGCAATACCTCTTCTGGGTATCTACCCAAAAGAATGGAAACCAAACTATCAGACTGACATATGTGTATATGTTTATAGCTGCACAATTCACAATAGCCAAACTATGGAAGCAGCCAAGATGTCCATCGACAGATGAATGGATTACAAAACTATGGGATATGTACACAATGGAATTTTACTCAGCCATAAAGAAGAACAAAATTATGTTATTTGCAGGGAAATGGAAGGAACTGGAAAACATTATGTTAAGTGAGATTAACCAGTCACAAAGAGTAAAGAAGCATATGTTCTCCTTAATATGCAGATGCTAGGGAGAAGATGGGGCATAAGAGGGTCTCCAGATGAAAAAGGAGAGACCCTCAAAAGCAAAGAAGCTGATTTAACCGAAGGGGTTGGACGGGGGGGGACACTAATGTTTACCAAGGTTACTCACTAAACTGAACTTGAGAGGGAGGGAGGGCGAGGGAGCGGGGTGGGAATTTGGGGAAGGGGTTAAATGAGAATTGTGAGCACATATATCATTATCAATTTGTACCTAACAAAGATGTATGCTTACAATATATGTATAAAAAAAAGCATAGGTTCTTCACTTTGTAGAAAATATAATATTTTTTCATCTGTGTTACCATCTTAAGGAATTACTTAATGTATTTATTGTCACTTTTATTAAATAAATTACCAAGTAATAATTTTCAGATACTCATCATCCTATTTGACCAAATGTCTAATAATTTTTTACTTTACCTTTTATGATAGGACCTACATGGAGAATAAACAAATTTCAGGCTACTGTATTAATTTAAAGAAATCTTTTAGATTTTCTAGTGAGCTCTTCAAAATATTATAAATTTTTATAAACTTTTGTTATTTACCTTGTAAAAGTGGCTAGAAATAATTTTGATGGATTCATATTTCTTCATTAGCTTAACACAATTGTAAGACTTGAAAAATAGTAGAATCAGAAGAGATGCACAGGTTTTCTAAGATTACATTTTGTACAGGTAAAATGTTATTCATATAAATATTCCAGAGATTATACATTTTATGGGAAGGCCTTAGGGATTTGTCAATGCCTACATTGTCATTATACATTCTTATCCCTAGAGGAAGCATTCATTAAACTCCCAGTAGAAAATTCTGATATTACTGTACTCAGAAAAATTAGTATCTCATATTCTCTTGGAAAGAAGTGTAAAAGGGGCTATGAATTATCAATACTACAAAGAATTGACTTTTGAGTACAGGCTTCTCAGACAACAAGGTTTAAACAACTCTCAGTCTGTAATATGAACTGAGTCAGGATGTTTAGGATCCATTTTTTTTTTAGTCCAGAATCAGTCTGGGAAAGTAGACTGGTGATCTGAGACTAAATGGGACAAAATCATCATATAGGACCAAGGGAGGTATTCTTATTGTAGTTATTGTGTTAGAACATTATTAAATTATTTTAATATTTGATTTTTAACGGTATACAAGGAATCTACATTCTTTCTTAAGATATTTCTAATGCTAGACTATGCACTTGTAAGTGAAAGTGAAACATTTTAATGGTATCAGAGTTTCACTAGCTTCTCAATATTCAGAAGTAAGTACTTTTACTTGAGTGTCCTTACTTTTCAATGTTATTTATTTGCATTAAATTAAAAAATGTACCTTTTCCCAGATATAAATGAACAAATTGTACAACCATGGTCATCCGTATAATATTATATTTCTGAATGATTTTCATCAAATCAAGTATAATAAACCCGCTCTTAAATGTGGACCATTGCTTTCAAAGCCTTCCCAAGAAAACTAGTTCTCATTTTCATTTTATGATAGGTCAGATTTATTTCCATGGCATTCATCTTTAAGTCACTCTGATCATTTTCAGATTTGTAGAAACTTTGTGCATGTATTTTTAAAATATCCCTATTCCTAGAATTATAGAAATTTAAAAGAATAAGCAACATATTATGCTCTTTAATCTATACATTTTCTTTCTTTCTTTTTTTGCGGTACTAGGGGTTGAACTCAGGGGAATTCTACCTCGAAGCTACACCCCTGGCCCTATTTTTTTTTTTATTCTTTATTTTGAAACAGGGTCTCACTAACTTGCGGAATGCCTCACTAGGTAGTTGAGGCTAGCCGCGAACCGGGATCCTCTGGTCTCAGCCTTCCAAATGCTGGGATTATAAGTGTGCACAACCATGCCTGGCTCTATACATTCTTTAAACTAACTTGTTATTTCCACTTTTTATGTGAAATGTTTCAATTTATTTATTCTGATTAAAATATATTTTTCAAAAAATTATTGTTTGTTAATTATATTATAGTACCTACCTTTTAATTAAACAGTTGTAAAGGCCAAAAAAATCCTTTCATGTCTCATTAATTCGAATACCAGTGCCTTAAATATCTTGGCACCAAGGGATATGATCATTCATGCCAAAATTTTTCTCTGTTTACTACCACATTTATAAGCAACTAAAATGAATGTGCTTATATTAATTTTTTATGAATTAAATCACATTTGTTTCTTAAAATAGCAATTTTATAACCTTGGGTTTCATAAGTTTCTAAATCTTTGTGAAATTAGTTTTCATTTTTTAAAAGCTAATATAATTTTTGTATGTAACATTTCTGGGATTTGTCATAAAAATGCTACATAGTATCTTCCATTCAAATAATTGTCTTGATATCTTGAGAGTTCCTCTAAATGTATTTTCGTGTTTCATAGCCATATATAATTGCTGGTTGCAGTGCCATCAGTAGTAAGTGCCAGTGCAAGTGTACCTTTCAGTAACAGCTACACACACAGCAATGTCTCTTGGAAATGTTTTACAAACAGAATTTATGACATGTGATATAACAAGTACCAATCTCAGTGTACTTATGGAAGCAATTGCTGGAGTATTAGATGATAGGTCTATATCTGTCTTATGGGACTATCAAAGCAAATGCTACTATATTGTCTTGGATAAGTAGAGTCGTGCATTAGTTAATGATGGGAACTTGCTTTAAGAAATACCTCATTAGGCAGAATTTTTTTTATGTGAATATCACAGAGTATACATACAGAGATTAATATGGCTATACCATCACCAGACTATGTCATCTTCTTGTATTACCAACATATATGTTGTCGGTCATTGACCAAAATGTTGTTTGCAGTACATGATTATATAAGGCCTATGGAGGCATATTGTTAGTGTCTAGGTTCTACCTTAGGATTATACCACTAACACTAACTTATCTACTTGTATAGATGTTTATGTGACTCCTAGATAACTGTTTCAGACTAATCTTCCTGTTCTGTAAGAGTAGAATATATAAATATGTATATATAATAAATATGTATACATGTCCTAAATATATAATATATCTTAATATATAGGACATAAACATACTGTGAAAATTAAACTATTATATGTAAAAATGGTGTTAGGCTTGGAATTAGTATTCATTTTTGCTGTTTTGCACCTTTCACTAAATATTTTGTTCACAGAAATATTAATCCTGAAAATTTTCTCATCAAATATATATACATATTTAGCTGGGGTTAGGTATAAATATATTTTTATCTTTGCTCAATTCTCATTCATTTGAAAATATTTAGTTTTACTCTACCTCTTTACTGATAAAACTCTGACATAAAAAAATCACTCCATGGCCTTCATGCAAATAACTCCTTCATACAAATAACTTCCAAACATTAGTTGCTATAAAACCTTTTTTTCTAAAGTAATATGTAGATATCTAGTGTAAAATAATTTTTCACTCTAAATTTTCAAGAAAAAATAATTTATTATGCATTCATCTTCAAAAACCAATCCGTAGTAATTCTCCCCTTTCTTGCATTAATAGGAATAAGCTAAGTGTTGCAAAACCACCATCATGATCCACTATAATATCAATATTTATAGTTTGAAAGAATGGTAAAATGGAATCTAAATAAACATATTTCTAAAGGATATGAGTTAGTATGGTTAAAGTGAGTTTTTTAGAAAGAAAAATAAAAAGACAAAAGGGAGACAGGGATAGAAATAAATTACTCCACAAAAACAAATATTTGGTTATAGTTTGTTCTAACATGGTTGCACAAAGAATATTGTAAAATTCTAAGGGTAATATTTGCCAAGAGATATCAAAAAACTTAAATATGTTCAGAGGCAGATGACCTGGATATTATATTCTTGAATTTCTGTCCTTGATTGCTTTAGAGCTATGCCTAGAATTAACTGTATTTGGTTATTTCAGCAGGCATACTCCTGTGGATAATGAAAACTAAAAAGATTATTTCATAATCATACCTAAAAATATTTGTGAATATCAAGGGAGAATAATTCATTAAATTAATTCATTTCTACATTTTAATAACAATACCTCTTAGTTATTTTATTTACACCTTTTCTCTATATGCCAATATTTTCTTGCGACAACACCTTAATAGCTGGATCTTGAGCAAGGCTCATTCCGCTGGAATCCTGCAAGGCAGATGATTCCAAAAGTGGGGATTCGTGGCATTTCCCACTTTGCATTATTATTCTGGAAATTATGGGTGCTTTGGGTTTTGTTTTTTATTAATTCTAAGAAAAACTTCTTAGACACATGTGGCCTGACAGATACTGATCTCTTGGCAGTGCCTTAAGACAATAAGCTCTAGCCTAGAAACAGGCTTTGCAAGTTTATATAATTTGCTGCTACCTGTTCTCCCTAAAACCTGCTAACTACCTAGATAAGAAAGAACATTGCTTGGAGGAGCTAAGCAAAATTGTAAAGATTTTAACTAATGGAAGAGAATTTTTATAATATGTGTTGCAAACTTAACTGGTTGTGATTAACCTTTATAAAAACAAGTCTGTAAAAAATTCCTGTTCTATATGCCTCACTACAAAATAAAAATAATTTAAATCTGTGACTGACAAAAAATGAAACAGATGCGCTTCAACACTGCATTGGGTGTGAGTGTATTCTCGTGACCTTGTCTCATTCCACACCAATTGAGGGACCCCTGGCCCTGTGGCCACAAGGGCTGGCTCCTAGCATTTTCTATTACAAATTGTTATCTTTTTATCATGAGGCATTTTAAACTCCTTGAATTTGGAACTGCAAAATTCAACTATTCTATTCAGAATTCCCAAATGGATGTTACTCTGACTTTATTGGTGCATTACAATTATATATCTTGATAAAGTTCAGGGTTACAGGGACATGCACACAGTATTCATTGAGCCCTCCCCTGGCTCCCACTCCATTCTTTTCCCCAACCCACCCTTCTTTTAACACAATGATTGCTCAGCACAGTGATTGGCTTTGATAAGTTTGTATATGCACATAATGTCCATTGAGATGTTTCCTTCTTCAAGTCCTCCCCCATCTCCCTCAGTTAGGTCCCCTCCTTCACTCCACTAAGGTTTCTTCTCCTTTGTCTGTATTGCTTCCTGTGTCTCAATTTCTCCCTAGTTTCTGTATATGAGGGAGAATATCTTACCTTTCACTGTTTGTGACTAATCTCACTTGGCAAAATATTTTCCAGTTCTATTTATTTCCCTGCAAATTACATTATTTTGTTCTTTATGGCTGAGAAGAATTTCATTGTGTGTATATCTCAAAATTTAGTATGATCTCTTACCCAGTTTTCCTCACTACAGCCATGCTGCTCTCAATAAGAGGTAGGAAGTGGCCAGTTTGTTGGAATATGGGGGTAGACATTTCAATCATGTTTAGCTGAATTATGAGGCAGCAAGCACAATCCCAATTGACCATAGAGTCTGTATCCATGGACCAAGATTTCTTTCTTAAATGCTGTTGCCAGTCACTCCATTGTCACTATATACAAGTGGTAATATGAATGAGCAGGGACAATACAATGGAATATCACATACAGCCTGGACTAACCCTGATTGTTCCCAAGCTGTAAAAGAGGGCCCTCAGTGAAGGAGTTTTCTTCCACAGCAAGAGGGTCTCAGCAGGTAGCTGATCAACTCACATACCTGAAAGCCTTTATCATCTCATTAGTTTCCAATTGTCTGCTCCTCAGAGCTCTCACACATCATTTAGCCAAAGTCTCAGCTGGTCTTTGTCAGCTCTCATCAGGAGATTTGCATCCCAGTGATATCAAATCAGTTTTATATCACAATATAAGTCAAATTGTAAGTTTGCTTGGCTAGCATCTATGAACTACTTTATAATAACTGAAATTCAGCATTTCCAAATCCTGTGTTTTGAAAAATACTGCCAGGTGAAGGCCCATAATGGACTTAGGAAGACCAATTAATTAGAATACTGTTTCATCTGTCAGAGTTGTTTAGCAATATCCAAGTTAACAGCCATTTGCTGCTTCCAGGTGTATTGCTCAATTTCTAAACTTTCTTGTTAGCATTTTTAGAAGAGTTTAAAGCATCTGTCCTCAACTTTAGATTCACATTAGAGTCATCTAGGGAGCTTTCAGAAATTCTGATGCCTAGGCTGTACCTCTAGAGATACTGATTTAATTGATCTGGAATGAACCCCCGTCACTATTATTGTTTCAAAAGCTCCCCCATGTGATTTGAGTATGAAGTCAAGGTTGAAAATCACTGGTTTATTATTAATAGTAGTTACTTGAACTTTTCTATACTTCATAATAAGCGTGTGAAAGGTCAATTAAAATGTATTCCACAAAGAAAATAATACTTGAGTGCTTTATTATTTTCTTTTTAAAACTAATGTATTTCTGTACTGTCTCTAGAAAATAAACATTTGAAAGCTCCCTAACTTAGAATTCCTTTAATCCTAATATGACAGGTTCTATGTTAGCCTAAGAAATGGCAATTATATTAAACTACCAATTATTTATTATCTACTATAAGTGAGTTAAATTCTATTAGAGAATTAAAATGTTTAAAACATGTTTTTTTTACTTCTTTGCATATTAATTTATTAGTGAAGGAGGCATACTTAATTGAAATAATGACCCATAATTTAAAAACATTGTGAAATAGAGGCCAATATTTACCAGCCTAGATGGCCAACAAACTATTGAAATACTTTTTCTCAGGCCTTGGGAGTGAGGGAAACATCAAAGTGTTGACATTAAGAGAAGCCTAATCTAAACTACTATAGGTTATATGGGAAAGGATGTGAGGTTATAAAAATTGTCCTATTAAAAATCAGTCAGTGGAAAGCAGTTATTGACATAATTGCCATTGGTAGAGTGCAAAGATTACCTTAGTTAATTTCACTTCTGCATCCACAAATTGTAATGGTTTCCTCCTTTAATGCTGGATTTGAGTATGTGACTTACCAGCTTTAGGTGTACCAGCTCCGAGTCTGGTATTTCTTCTTGCCTCTTGGGCTTCTGTTATTACCATGGGAAAATGCTCTGACCACCCTTTTGGAAGTTGAGACACATATGGATCAGAGTAGTTTCTCCAGTGTACTCTCAAGACATGTAAATATGCATAGTGAAGGCCAACAGAGCCTCCAGTTGACTCTAGACACATGAGCAATACACTAAAAAAGATGAATAATATTACAATAAGTTGTGTAGAGGACTGGTATGATTAAAACATGTCTATCATTTTATTTGTCTCCATATATTTTAAAATGTGAAAATTCTCCAGAATAAAATCATCTTTCTAATTGCAACTTACAGTACTGTTTATTTCACAAATAGTTTTAAGGGTGATGCTGAGTACTCTGGAGAAATACATCCACATTTGTATGTTATCAACCAGAGAACTACCCAGAAACTTCTTAAAATACAAAGCCTTATTTTTAGACACAATTTAAATTTGCCTCATCACACAGGAAAATGGGAAAGAAGTCGAAAAATTTGACTCCTTCCTAGTCTAGGAATTGTACTTGGAAGAAAAAAGGTAATGATACCTTCTAAATTTAATTTGCTCTTTCTTGATCAGGGTTTTCAAACCATGCCCAATTTCTCTTAAAAACAACTCAAAGCACCAGGTTTATTAGAGTGTTGGTACTCTCAGGAATAGATTCACTCACACAGCCAGTAGATTTTTGCAGAAATTCAAAGGGAAAATGCTATTCAGTGAACCTCATTGAATTAATAAGAAACAAAGAATCAGATCCTACCCTCCCTACCTCCTCTTCCCCATGCATGTATTTAATATTGGAATTGATAATTTTGTATATATATTACATTATTTCAACTGTTACACTCTTTTATTTCTCCATCCTCCTTCCTCCCTTCTCTAAACTCTATCACTCCATTGGAATTTCTGCTCTTCTACCTGATGTCACTCTTATTTCTGAAATTCTATCTAGCTACCACATATAAAACACACAACTATTCATTTTTTGAGACTGAGTAATCTCTCAGCATAATATTCTCAAATTCCATTCATTTTCCTGCAAACATTATAGTTTTGTTCTTCTTTATGGTTGAGTAAAATTCCATACAACAGTTTGTGATCCATTCATTTGTAGATGGACACCTAGACTGGATCCATAATTTGGCTATTGTGAATTGTGGTGCTATTATCATGTCAGAAATCCATAAAGTCTGTTTGTCCTGCTGTTGGTAGTACCACTGAATTTTCTTGATTAGTTAAAGGCATTGTTTACTAGATGTTTCCATCATAAAAATAAGGTTTCCCTTTGCATTTATCTGCTATATAATCTGTGGCAAATATATTTGTAGCAAATAACCTTGATGGTTTGGGGACCAATTAATTGTTATAACTATTACATAAGATATATTGCAAAATGATTTTTAATTCTATCCCTTCTACTTTATTATCTAGTAAATTCTGTAAAATAGTTTCACTCACAAAATTTTTATAACACTTTAAGTGTTTATCTTTTATATTTTTCATGGTATTTTTGACATATTGAATTTTTAACATTTTATATACAAGTACATATTCCTTTTATGATTTCTTTTTGATTTTAGGTTTAAAAATTCATCTTCCAGGAGATGAAAAAGGGACAAATATTTACCTACATTCTTATAACATTTGATACAGCTGAATTTTCTGTGTATGCTCTGAGATAGTTTATATTTGTCTTTCTAGGTAACCAATCATTCCACCATCAGTGATTCAACAAGGGTTTCTTTCTCCAACAGATTAAACATACCACCCTCATTATATACTTGCTTTTCATGTATACTTGGTTATGTTTCTAAGCTCACCATATTTTAAAAAGTATTTTTAGGATAATTTTAGGTTCACCATAAAATTGGAGAGAAGGTACGGAGATTTTCTATATACCTCCTTCCTCCACCCTTATCCATACCCTGTCTCACTGTTGTCATCCCCTACCAGAAGCAGATTTGTTAATATTGATGAATCTACATTGACACATTACCACCTAAAGCACACAGTTTATATGAGAATTCACTCCTGGTATTATGAATTCTGTGGATTTGGACAAATGTACAGTGACAAGTGTCTACCATTATAATACCATGCAGAATAATCTTAGTAACCTAAAAATCCCATTTACTCCACCTAATCATATCTCTCTCCCCCAACCTATTTTCCAAAATTTGTGTTTTTCAGAAAATCATATAGCTGGAATCCTACAATATACAGCCTTTTCCTATTGGCTGCTTTCACTTAATAGTACTCATTTCAGGTTCCTCCATATGTTTTCATGGCTCATTTCTTTTTAGTGCTAAACAGTATTGCATTGTCTGGATATACCACAGTTTATTCATTCAATTATTTAATGGCAGCTTGATTGCTTCCAAGTTTTGCTAAGTATCAATAAGGTGGTATAGACATCTATGTATATTTTTTGTGTAGACTTACATTTTCAACTTCTGGATAGATACTAAGGAGCATTTCTGGATCATATGGTAAGTATGTGTTTGGTAGGAAATAGCCAAATTGTTTCCTAAAGCTGTACCATTTTACATTCCACAAACAATGAATTAAGAGTTCCTTTTGTTCCCTATTTTGTCAGCATTTGATATAGTCATTTTTTTATATTCAGGACATTTCTTTTTTATTTTGCTACTGGGGATTGAACCCAGGGCATTCTACCTCTGAGCCACATTCCCAGACCTATTTTATTTCTTTTTTGCACTTTGAAACAGGGTCTCACTAAATTGCTAAGGGTCTCTCTAAATTGCTGAGATAGATAGGCCTTGAACCTGTGATCCTCCTGTCTCAGACTTCCAAGTGCTGAGATTGCGGGCATGAGCCACTATGCCTACCTAGCCCCATTTCTTTTCATATTGCACTAGCTAGAACTCCCAGTATGTTGAAAAACAGTATTTGAGTGATGACATCCTTCCATTATTCTTTTTTTTAAACTTATTTATATTTTTTGTTATTATTATTGGTGCATTGTAATCATACATCTTTGTTGGGTATAAGCTGGTAAAGACATACATGCATACATGTCTCATTTAACCCTTCCCCAATTCCCACCCCATTTCCTCCCTTCTGCCCCTCCCTCCTTCTCTTGTTCAGTTTAATGGTTGACTTTGATATGTTTGTGAAAGTACATAATGTACATTAGGGTGTTTCCCTGCCCACTCAGTCACCTTAAGTTAAGTCACCTTCTTTGCTCATGTAAGGTTCCTTGCCTTATTCCTTTTTTTTGTTTTGTTTTTTTGCGGTACTGGGGATTGAACTCAGGGACACTCTACCTCTGAGCTACACCCGCAGCCCTATTTTTTATTCTTTATTTTGAAACAGGGTCTCACTAAGTTGTGGAGTGCCTCACTAAGTAGTTGAGGCTGGCTGCGAACCCAGATCCTCCGATATCAGCCTCCCAAATGCTGGTATTACATGCATGCGCCACCACACCAGGCTCCTTGCCTTATTCTTGATCTTAGAAAAAAAACAAAAACAAAAACAACTTTTAGTTTCTTACCGTTAGCTATGATCTTAGCTGTAGGTTTTTTGTATATATTGTTTATCAGGTTGGGAAAGTTAGTACTTATTCATTATTTACTAAATGTTTTTTTTTAATCAGAAATGAGTATTGGATTTTGTTATTTTCCTTTTTATCATCTCTTTATCCCACCACATTTAAAAATACATATAAAAAACTCAAGAAAAAACCCTCGATATCTGAAAAAATCCAGTTAAGAAATGGGCAAATGATCTGAATAAGCACTTTTCAAACGGCCAACAAATACATGAAAACATGCTCAATACCATTAGACATCAGTGAAATAAAAATTACAGTGAAATATTGTTTTACTCCAGTAATATCACCTGTTTCTCTCCCAGAAAAAAAATCTTAGCTTCTAATTTTCTTGTTATATTTACTAATTTGATTTACTTTAAATACAAATTCATTAGTTTAATAGCATTACAAAGCCGGGCGTGGTGGCGCATGCTTGTAATCCCAGCATTCAGGAGGCTGAGACTGGAGGATCCGGGTTTGTGGCCAACCTCAGTTACCTAGTGAGGCACTCCGCAACTTAGTAAGACCCGGTTTCAAAATAAAGAATTAAAAGAAATAGGGCTGGGGATGTAGCTCGGAGGTAGAATGCCCCTGAGTTCAATCCCCAGTACCGCAAAAAATAAAATAAAATAATAGCATTACAAATCTAATATTAGTAATTTTTCATATATTTCTCTATTTATTCCATTAATCATGAACCATTATATAATATTTGATTATGTAAGCTTATGGAACATTGTCATATTTATGGAAAAGTCTATTCTAATTGTTTTACTTTTGTAGAATTTTAACAACACATCTTAATATAACGTGGTCAACTATATACTTTTTGTAGAAATCTACATTATTTACTCAAATATGCAATGTCCACAAGTGAAATGATTATATACCATTATCTTGTTGAACTTACTCATACCAGTAATTTAGTTTATTTTAGACAGATAGGAACAGAAATGACATTTCTCACTTCCGCATTGAAGATTTATGAGACAGTATGCAATTAAACATGCTTTTTTCCCTATCTTTACAATCATAAAAGTATTCTTCATGATGAAATTTTAGTCAACCTTGGGTCCCTGATTAATTAGGAGCACTGCACTTTTTCTATAATGAACTTTAGTGTGCTTTTAAAATTTTTAATTTTTTGTTGTGGGTGGTGGTACTCTGTGCAAACTAATCCTTTCCATCCCTAAAGCCCAAACAACCATTATCTATATATTTTACTAAGAGTTTAACATTTTGTTTTAGACATTTCAGTCCTTTATATATGTGGAGCTGATTTTCTTAATGGTGTAGTATGGTATTTGGTATGTTTTGTACTTTTATTTATGCACTGTAATTATACATCATAGTGGGATTCAAATTGATACAAACGTATGTGCACTCGTCATTTGGTGTATTTCCTTCTCCATTCTACTCTGTTCCCCCCTCCTCACTTCTAGTACATGTTAGTGAGACTGGCAGTAATACTCTCATATATAAACTTAAAATTTGATCTATTTCCTTCCTCAGGTTTTCACAATAGCCAAATTATGTGACCAACCTGTTTAATATATATTATAATCATTATAAGAGTTTACTTATATTCTTTTTTTTTTTTTTTTTTTTTTTTTTTTTTTTTTTTTTTTTTTTTTTTTTTTTTTTTTTTTTTTTTTTTTTTTTTTTTTTTTTTTTTTTTTTTTTTTTTTTTTTTTTTTTTTTTTTTTTTTTTTTTTTTTTTTTTTTTTTGCGGTACTGGGGATTGAACTCAGGGGCATTCTACCTCTGAGCTACACCCCCAGCCCTATGTTTTATTCTTTATTTTGAAACCGAGTCTCACTAAGTTGCGGAGTACCTCACTAGGTAGCTGTACTTATATTCTTAATCCACTAAACATTTTGCTAAATATTTGATTGTTTTTATCAAGTACATATTAGAGAGAGAGAGAGAGAGAGAGAGAGAGAGAGAGAAACATATTACTGGTGACTGACCAAGGGACATTCTACCACAAAGCTACATACCCAGCACTTTTTATATTTTATTTTGAAACAGGGTCTTGCTAAGTTGCCATACAGGCCTGTGATTCTCCTGTCTTAGCCTCCCAATTATATTTAGTATCTATTTAAATGATTATATGATTTGTTTATAACCCATCAAAAATTGATTTCCAAGAGTTAAACCACCTTTATATAACTGAAATAAAGTCAACTTTTACACATATTTATATTTTTACATTGTTGGAAATGATTCATGATTCATCATATTTTTTTTGAATTTTTCATGAGAATAAAGATCCTGGTAGTTTTTCTTACCTGCAATATTTTTGTTTTCTTTTAGCATAAAGTTTATCCTGGTTTTGTAAAATGATGTGGGAGAGGTATTATATGGAAATAGGAATACAATCATGGTTGCTGTCTTTGTTTCCTTAGAGTCTTAGGTTTTCAGTATATATTCATTTTATTAAATTGGAACTTCTGTGATCACCCTCTATTGTCTATCTAAAAATGAAATCGATTTTTCTAATTCTTTAACTTCTTCAAAAATAATTCTTAGGGATCTCTTTGGGAAAATATCAAAAATCCTTTCATTTAAACTTATTTAAAACTATCTAAAATACATCTGGAAAAAGAATTACCTGTTTAAAATAATTTAGAATTAAACTCTATCTTAAAATGCCATTATGTGTGATAATGATAACCTATCTAACATTTGCTTCCATTGGTTACATTATCATTTCCTGTCCAGAACTTATGAAAGCAAATAGCGACTAATGGGAGAAGCTGAGCTCAGAAATCTTAGTATAAGTAAAGGAATGAAAGAAAGGGATCTATATATGGAAGAGCTCTATAAATCAACTATAAACTCAGTTTCTAACTTTTAATTTCTAAAATAAATAAATGCCATGATTCAATAAACAGCAATTTTAAACTAATTAATTTGTTTAAATTCATAGATGCAGAAATACAAGAGGTATTAGTGATAGAATGACTCTATTTATTATTTTTATTAAATTTCTACAATGTAATATCAGAGAAACACCAGGACATTTAAAAATGAAATATAAAATGGAACAAGGGTTCAAAATGACCTTTGGTTTTATCAGAATAAATAGATTGAGGCAATCTATGTCTGTAATTCTACTTAGTTTATTGAAAATGGTCATATAATTTCCAAGTCCCTCCCTGTGATATTTACTATTATTCTAATTTTCTAGATAAAGGGCAATGTAGTGCATGGAAGCCGAATATAGAGTATCAAGAAACTGAGATCATTCATCTCACACAGTAATTATCTCTAAAGCAAAAGCTTCTCCAGGGTATTCCCTTTGCAGTGGAAGGGTCATTTTATCTTAAGGTCATGCCTACCTAAATTTCCTTATTCCTTTATGTTAGCATCAATAACCCATGCTGGGATTAATACAGCGTACCTTCCTAAAATAACCTTCTATTACAAGGTTGGATAGTTCTCAAAACTGCCTTCAATATCAATCTTATATAATGATGAAAACACAAGGTTAGAAAGTTTAAATTTAATATGAATCTATGAGATTCTTCATAATAACATGGGATGATAATGATTCAGGGTAATGGGAGGATCTATAGCATACTATCGATTACTTCAAACTACAGATAAGGTAAAACTTACAAATTAGACAAACTCTTCATGGACAAATAGCATAGAACTCTGTTTAATTACTGTGTTGAGGCCATAAGTAAACTCACTTCATATTTTCTCTACTGTTTCTAAATTTAATTTGACAGAATTTTAAGAAATAGTTTACTTCATTTAATCTGGATAATTAGTATATGTCTATTCTGGGAAATGTATACTATCAATTATTCTTCATACGTAACTATATATGGTACATAAACTATGGTAGGAGAGCAATATAATACAGAAGAGAGTAACATTTGAGGTGAATATATTTGGGTCCAGACCCTGGCCAGACCATAGAAATATAATTATCCATGTAATTATAACCCATTTGTAAAGGGGTATAATGATATGTCTTTCATAGGATGTGAGGATTCAGTGAGATTACCTACATAAATCGCCAGCAGGTAATTGTTGCTCAGATATCTTTTTTCCTCTTAACATCTTTAGTAACATTTTGTGAAATATTTGAAAGATTAAATGTGTGTGTAACTATATGAGCTGTAACAAATTAGAATTGGAAAATATTTATTTATTGTAATAGAGAAGCAGTCTATAAATTTTAAAGTAAAATGTGATTCAAGCCATTGTATAATGTAAGTTTAACTTATTCACTTTAAGTGAGAAAGTGAATAAGAGACCATAATCATTTTAGATATTGCAAATATAATGTACATAAATATAAATATAAGTATGATCTCAGTATACAATTATAAATGCCAAATTAGTTATACACTATATAAAATATATTATTTTACATGTCACATACTACATATCACACAAACGTTATATAAATCCTATGTTACATATCATGTAATATAAACTTGGTTGTAATTTCATATTATATGATATGTAAATACAGATATATTATATCCTACATATTATGTAATATTCATTAACATTGTATTATAAAACATTTTATATTTTATGTATCATTTTATATAATTTATTACATTTTGATCATGTATATATTAATGTCATTATTTATTTATATATTGTATATTAAAAGTTAAAAATATGTAATATACGTTACATATAATATGTTTATAACTAAGTATGTACATATAGAGAGATTTATGGGTATCTGTAAAATGTGTATTTATTCTCTTTTTTTCTCCAGTTAATCAATCAATCTTCATTAAGAAAGTGTGTTAATACATTTTCAAATATTTTTTATACTATTAGCTGCTGTATTTTATAAAACATGGGTTGAACATTTCTTAGGATTAAGTGAAAAGAATATCAGAATGAAGTTGAGAAAATGAAAATAAATTTTGTGATATATTAATCAAAATATTTTTATTATTTTTGGAAGGTACTGTGAATTGTAACCAGGCACATTCTACCTCTGAGCTACACCTCCGGCTTGATTTTGTTTCTTATTTTGGAACAGGATTTTACTAAGTTGCTGAGACTGGCCTTGAAGCTGCAATCCTCCTGTCTCAGCCTCCCAAGTACTAGGATTACAGGCATGTGCCACCATGCCCTGCTAGTAGTTTTACTATTTTAAAATTAGAGATTAACTTTATATGGCTTTATATATCTCCCATTTAAAAATATTTTTGTATCCAATTCCAATTTTCATACTTGACTTGAAATACAATAGAATCCATTCTGTCAATTGATTACAAAATTTATGTCTGGTTGACTTGATGGTTTCCTTTGTTTGCATATCAGAAATGATAACACTGTGTATCCTATTTGAACCATTTTAATATTATCTAGTACTCTGTGATTACAGAACATCTAGATAAATTTAGCATTATGAACACAGACTTTGTGTTCCAAAAACAGTTTGTAGTGATAAAGTACTTATATTGTTGTCTTATTCTTAACTCACTGAGCCATTAAATCACACTCTGATATTTTAATGTACAAATGCTACTTTGTTATAACTTTGCAATAAAATAAAAACTTTATTTTGCTACTTCAGCATTGTACTTGCAGGATTTCAGAGTGACTCTGATCTTAGAAAGGGTCAAATGTTGGTTTTTGGTACAAAGGTAGGACAGTAATGCTTATCTAAAAATAAAAAAAATCAAGAAAAATGAAATCCACAACATTTTTCCCCAACTACTATAGTTACCACCTCACAAAGTTTATTCATGACATCTTCACAAACTCATAGTACATATGAGGGCACAGAATGAGGTGGCCAAACACATGCTAAAGAGTCAAATAGGTTTTAGAATCTTGTTCTGGCACGAGTTATATGACCCTCAGAAAGTTATGCCATCTCCTTCAGCATTGTGATATATTTATAATTTCTTTTATAACTCATTTTGTATGTAAAAATAGAGACTATAATGACTATTTGAAGTGTTGTGGAGGTATGATATGAGCAAAATATATAGTAGGGAGCCAAGTCTATAAACTACAATTCATAAATTACTGTTTACAATAATTTTTTATTGTAATACCCTCCTAACGTGTCTTGCCTCTACTCCTACTTGATAATCCATCCTTTGCTGAAATTAATTACTCTAGACTTTTCTGGGGCGGGGGTAACTGAGGATCGAACTCAGGGCCTTACGAATGATAAGCATGTGCTCTATCACTGAGCTACAACTCCCCCCTTCAGAAGATTTCTAATAAACTCACGCCAACCAACTACAAGCTTTCTAGTATTATCTTTAAATATTATTCTCAATCAAAAAAACTTCATGTTCAAATATATAAGCTTTCTCACTTTTAAAAATTCAAGTAGGAAATCACGGCCCATCCGATTCATATGTAAATTTTTGGAAATTTCCTAAGAGGAATTTTTGAAATAAGCTCTATGTGCCTAGCACTATGCTAGATACTGAGTGATGATAAAAATATAACAGAAATAATTCCTACTTTGAGGGACAGAGAGCTTTATGTTTATAGAGGATTATTTTTACTTAATCTTGTTTTTATCTTCAATTGTTTGGGACCAGAACCCAAATATTTTAATATCTTCAAAATGTTATTATTAAAATAATCCAACATTCAATATTATTAATATTAATAATATTAAAAGCAAGAAAATCTGATGTACTTGGCTAGTTGTTTGTTTAGTTTAAAGCCAAAAGTACACAGAATTTAACATTTATTTAATGAGAAAAAACCCTTTGTAAAGCAATAGGAAAACTTTTAGTGCATGGTAATATAAACAATATGTGTATAAAGCTATATGGATTCATAAAAATACATCTAAGTGAGATTAAGCTCTTTCTTCATGAAGTCATTTGCTCCATATAGACCAAAAATCAAAAGTAAAAGTCCAAAAATTGAAATAAATACTCACAGAGTTAATATTCTCAATTCAGAGATTCACCTGCAAGTCAGAAGGCTGCAAATGCAGGTATTGTTTGTATGCATGTACTGTTTTTAAATGTATGTAAAAATTCCCACATATGAGGCAACAGTTTTGTGCCATTCATGACAAAATGAAATAGGGTAGAGTGCAGTGCAGAGGATGTTTTTATATGTGTATTCTACATTATGACAATAAGTAGTTTAAAAGGCCAGATACATTTCCAAACCAGGACTAGAGAAAATACTCAAAGAGATTAACTACAAAGAAGAACTAACAAACAAACGTCAGAACCAGAGAAACAATAATTTCCAGGAAGCAAACAACTAAGCAAAGAAGAACAAACACTACTGCAAACAGAAGTCAAAACCCAAAATATTAGGAATTAAAAATCATCTCTCAATACTCACACTGAACATAAA
>PVLC010014777.1:0-38566 GCA_004027655.1 Graphiurus murinus
TTTTTTTTTTTTTTTTCCTTGACACAAACACAGTAACAAATAGAGAAAAGCCTATCAGAGAAGGGTGACCCAGGTGCTGTATAAACAGATTTTCAGACAGGCAGCTGGAGCTCCTCGCATCTTTAGTTTCTCCTACTTCCTGCGACTTTATCCTTTGTCAGTTTCAATACAGCCTTCAAGGGTACTGGAGGCAGAAGAAAGAGGGAAAATGTCGAGGAAGGGGAAAGGGGAGGGGGGGGGACGGTCTCTCCTCTTAGCCTTTGTTAAGGCATAAAAGTACCCAACGTGTAAAAATCATTTACTCTCTCTCCAGCAGTGCCAACATGTTTGACACTGGTTTGCTGAGAGCTTGGAAAGAAACTGTGTTGACATTTTATTCACATAAGGGCTTTTGAATTATATAAGACTTATTTGAGGTGCCATCGCTGTTGGATAAGATCTGAATAGTCAAGCTGAGGAGGGGTGGGCACCACCGCAACACATAACACCCAGCAACTTTCAACTGTTTCTATGAATCCTGAAGCAGAAAGGAAAGTTAAAATGGCAAGAAGAAAACTATTTCCTTCCTCTTAGACCTGAACACAATACACCTGTGTCAAACAGAAAATAAAAAGTTACGCTTTGAAAAAGACCCACAGGTGCCTGATTTTTCTCAGTGCTCTCTCCTGTGTTTATTACACATATGTTCGTTGCAGTGAAATTAAAATTAGAAATGGAGAAAATCACAGAAATACAAACATATCTAGCCCTACGTCTCAGAAATAATGATGGTAACATTTTCTGTTTTAATATTTTATTTATTTACATATGAATATCTAAGACATACATAAAATAAAAGAATATTTTTATATGGTTTTGAGAACTGTTTTGCAAAATATGCCACACACTCATCATTTTCATTTCATATGTCAATCACATCATTTTTAATGGTTGCATAGTATTTTATCATTTGAGTAGTTCATAACTTATGTTAAAATATTGTATTGTCA
The DNA here is from genome assembly GCA_004027655.1 of Graphiurus murinus. Classification (NCBI taxonomy): domain Eukaryota; kingdom Metazoa; phylum Chordata; class Mammalia; order Rodentia; family Gliridae; genus Graphiurus; species Graphiurus murinus. The sequence goes on from PVLC010014777.1 coordinate 990, forward strand.
GATATTTAATTGTTTTCTAATTTTTTGTTAGTAATGGTGCAAAAAGTACCTTTATTTTCTTATGAAAAAGGACATGAGGGTGGGTGAAAATTCATATCTAACTGTGGGTGACTGGCTTTATTTTAGATATATATTTATGAAATTTTTAAATCCATCTTTTATGTTTAAAATTTATCACAGTATATTTTTATTACTGTCCTCATTTTCTTCTGAAATACTGATATATAAGCACATACACATCACACCTTAATTTATTAACACGTATAGTCAATATAAGAAAAGCAATAAATGCATATATAATTATACATATACAGTATATATTTCTGTGTCTCTCCATATAATATATCCATATGCATATATATTATTTTAGAGTCTGTTTATTTATTTCTATCTCTATTTCTAAACTCTATCCCCAATAGAAGAAAAATAAGCCATAAAAATGATATACTTTGATAGAAACTTAATTTCAAAAATATTTTTAAAAATCCTGTAAATATATAAGCAGAAGAAAACAGATCAGCAAAGAGCAAATGTTATCTTTTACTCGGCAAATTAATAAGTTACTGTTTTTTAAATGTAAGGAAACATATATACTCTTGTATATATTTGATCATTCTTCCCATTGTTTTCAACTTCTAAAATATCATAATAACACTTTTTTCCCCAAAATTCTTGGAGAATTTCTTTTCTAATTTGCTGTTTCAAGTCTTGGATTATTCGATCTTCTGTTCACTGACTCTCCTGAAATATTAAACTCTGCATTTGTGTTATTTATCTCCTCACTCCTAATCAATATCCAATTTTCCTTGCTCCATGTGTGCTTGCTTTTGTTCCATAGATAGAAAGTTCTTTGGAATGTGTAGGAGAATATGAATTAGACATTTTCCAAAATTTTCTTCCTGATTCTTTTAGTAGCTCAGTTTATTAGCAAATGTGTTCACATTCCTAAAACACGTCCTTTTCTTTGGAACTGTTGCATCTTATCACATAATAATTTCTTTTTCCCTTTGCTCTCTCTGGCACAGCACGGCATTTGGTTTTCAGTCTGATCACACCTACAGTTGCGGAGCTGCAGTTGGAGGAGTATTGCAGGTTCAGCTGCAGGGAGACAGGCGGTGCTTAGATACAGCTCGGTTATCCTTAGTGAGGTCAGGTTATCTGATTAGGAGGAGGAAAGAGGGTGATTGGGCCACTGTAGGTGGTTGCTGTGAGAGGGCATGTGGCCTCAGGTTGAATGATTACAGTTCTGTGATTGTTGTGGCCTCCTAATGTTAGCTTGTTTGGCGCTCACAGTCCTCTAACTGGAATGGCAGGCAGTGTTTGTTAGGAGCCAGCATACGTGGAGCGTGGAGCCTCTGCATTACCTGCCTCTAGTTTCTGGAAAAATTGTAGCCAGAGATATCGACAATGAATCTGACCTCATGCTGTCTTGGGTACCTGTAACTAACTCCTCTGAGGGTATACTTACATGATTTAGTTTTCAAAAATATGTAGTATATACACAAATGTACTTTTAATTTTGGAATAATTTTACATTTACCAAAATTGCAAAAAAAAAAGAGGAGGGAATTCCTGTAGTATGTAGAAGTATAGCTTCTCTTGACATTAACATTTTGTACAACCATGGGACTTTTGCCACAGCCAAGAAATTAACATTGGATAATACTACCAACTAAATTAAATGTTTAAGTTGGAATTTATGTATTTCCATTAATATTCTTTGTTCTCCTTTAAGGTCCAATCCAGACTATCACATTGTATTTAGATATTTCCTTCCTTACATAGGGGGGGTATATTCCAAAACCCCTACTGGATATCCCAAACCATGAACCCCATATAGTACTGTTTTCCCTACATGTATGTGTCTATGATTTAATAAATAAGTTTAATTCATCACTGGCACAGTAAAAGATGAACAAGAATGACTAATAATGAAATAGAACAAGTATAATAATGCACTATAATAGAAGTTATGTGAAGGTGGGTTCTTTATCTCAAAACATTTGTACTGTACTCACCCTTCTTGTGATGATTGAGATCATGCAGTGCCTACAGAGGAGAGGAAGGGAGGAGAATGACAGAGTCATCATGATATAGTATTAAACCATTATGTAAGGGTTACTTGAGTACAACTACTGTGATACTTTAACAGTTAGTGTGATGAATGAGTGGGGCGCTAAGTAGCTAATGGGTGGGTAGCAAATACAGCATGGATACAATGGACAAAGTAATGATTCATGTTCTGGGTAGAAAAGGGCAGATTGACATGAGATTTTATTATGCTACTTAAAATGGCATGAAATTTGAAACCAATTCATTGTGTATTTCTAAACATTTGTATTTAATATTTGACCATATGTAACTGAAACAATGGAAAGCAAAACTTCTGATTGTGGTAAAACAATTGAAGCAAAACTTCGATAACCACTGTCATTGAATTTGACCACCTAACAATGGTCTCTAATCATTTTCTCTTTTTATTCCCTTATGGAAAATCACTCGAGCTTGAGTTCCAAGAAGGCATTTTTTAAAGTACTTTTATTGGTGCATTGTAACTATATATCATACTGAGATACAGAGAGATAGGAGCATACATGCACACAACTCTTGGGGCATTTCTTTCCAGGTCCTATCTCCTCCCTCCCCTTCCCCACAGATATCTTTGAGATTGGACTTGGTAATTTAATATTTATACATAGCATTATTTCAACTGTTACATTCTTTACCTCTCTATCCTCCTTTTCTTCCCCTTAAACCCCTGCCATCACTCCATTGGAGTCTCTGCTCTTACCCTTGTTTCCCAATTTCTATCTCGCTTCCACATATGAGAGAAAAATACAACTATTCATTTTTTGAGACTGGCTAATCTTCTTTAGCATAATACTCTTGGATTCCATTCATTTTCCTGCAAATGATGTAATGCTTGGTAGAAACTCCTGCAGGCACAGCATCATTTTTAGCTCAGTCTCATTCTAGTTGAGTTCACTCCTATCACTATTTTCTGCTGTGGTTAAGGGTTTGGATTCAGGGTCTGCATTATTCTAATTTCCTGTCTCTTCTTCCTCTCTTTGTAATTTTGTTCTTCCATATGGTTGAGCAAAGTTCCATTGTGCATACACAGTACAGATTTGTGATCCATTTATCTGTCGATGGACAACTAGGCTGGTTCCATACTTTGAGAATTGTGGTTCAACTATCTCTTTTATGATTTTAGTCCCTACTTCTTTATCTTTTAGATATTTTACAAAGTTTCTTGAGAAAGTATAATTGTCCATTCCTTACTTTTCAAGGATAATTTATTTATTTATGGGTATTGGGGGTTGAGCACAGGGTCATTATATCTTGGAACTACACTCTTAACCCTATTTTTTTTAAATTTTGAAACAGAGTCACATTAAGTTGCAGAGGGACATAGATTATCTTCTATTTTATTACTTTTTACCCTTCTAGTTTCTTTCTCTGGGGACACTAAACATAGGGTCTCATAGCATTATCTTTAGCCAGTGGGACTACATATGTCTATTAAATATCATTCTCATGTGTGATTACAGAATTAGCTGTTTTGTAATATATAAAATGCATCATATTCTGAGGTCTGGAATGAAATCCCTAGGTAACTTATTTCTTTTTATATCCAAATGCACTGACTGAGCTCAAACGAAGAGTCTATGCTGTGTTAAAGTCTAGTCTCGAGATGAATTTTGTGGCTTCAAGTCAAAGTCCACCCTTGCTAGCTCAAATCTTCCAGGGCTCTGTTTCCCAAAGCACACAAAGATTCCCTAATATTTGATCATACTTCATCTTTTCACTTGTTATACTGTATTTTTGAGGGGTCCTTCAAAAGTCTGATGTGAATGTCTTGCTCCAACACCTGCATGGCTAAGACATGGTGGTGAGCCCTTTGTGGTTGCTGTGACTCATGGGCTGGAGCAGATATATGTCCCTCCTACCTTGAGCTCCCATTCACTATGACTTCAGGTAAGTACTTGGGGTGGTTACTGATTTTCTCACATGCTCTCAGGGCACAAAATGTCCATCTTATTTCATTTTAAAATTATTTTATTAGTACATTGCAATTTTGCATCATAGCGAGGTTCAATGTGATAAAAAAAAATAAACACCTGCACAGCTCTTTGTTTATTTCCCTCTGCATCCCTCCTCGCTCACCTCCCTCCCTCTCCACGTGAGTTAGTGAGGTTGGTAGTACCTTCATATATTGCCATAGTATTCTTTGAATTTTTTCTTTCTTTAATCCTCTGCTTTCTCCTCTCTTACTCCTTCCCTCAATACCTTTCCACTACCCTACTGGTCTCTCTCTGCATTATTTAAAGTCCTGTATGTTTCATATTTTCTCTCTAGCTTCCACATATGATAGACCATATGCAACCCTTGACTTTTGAAAACTGACTAATCTTACTTAGCACCATATTCTCCATTTCCATCCATTTTTCCTGAAAATGACATAATTTTTTTCTTCTTTATGGTTGTATAGAATTCCATTGTGTGTACATACACCACATTTTTTTTATCCATTCATCTGTTGGTCCCATAATTTGCTTATTGTGAATTTGGTATTCATTGTCCACCATGTATGTTGACCAGATGCTTGGTAGAAACTCCTGCAGGCACAGCATCATTTTTAGCTCAGTCTCATTCTAGGTGAGTTCACTCCTATCACTATTTTCTGCTGTGGTTAAGGGGTTGGATTCAGGGTCTGCATTATTCTAATTTCCTGTCTCTTCTTCCTCTCTGGGAATATGTACTCCGACTTGCTACAACTCTTTAGACAATTTCTTTTTATATTAAAGTCCATTAAATTACAAACACATTAGAATCCCTAGTCTGTTCTTGCCTTCAGGAAAGACTAATGTGGTTTACAAATGAGAATTAATGTATAAATGAATCCCAGGATATATCCTGAGCAGAGGGGCTGTCAAGTGATTATAAATTAATTTTTAATAAACCTTGCACAGTGTCTCAGGATTGATCCAATTAGTGTCTGTGTTCACGCAGAATCCAGCTAACACAGTGGCACAAAGAGTCCAGAAAAATAAAGAAAACCTAGGTTTTCTCCAAAGGAAAATAAGAGTTCCAAAGACACAAAGAACACCCAAAATACCCTGGAGGAAAAATCTTAGTTTGGGGAAATTGCCAAAATCCTGCAGTCAGTCTTCTTTTGGATGGGCCAAAAGTTGTTCACACCAAGCCATTAGAAACTTGCATTTCTTCTCACATTTTCCCTCTTAACTAACTAGTGGCATTTCTCACCCCTGTCAGTCAATGTTCGATTATTGATCCATTCCTCCTTTGGAAATATTCTTAGAAGATCTTTGAACATTCCTCATTCCATTCTTTTTTTTTTTTTTAACTGCATTTAGTAGTTTTACTCTTGTTAGCGAGTAACTCATGAAAGGACCAGCTGGGAGTTGCGAACAAAATTTCTTTCAGATTCGAATCTGGGCCCCCGCCATACCCCAAACAACAGTGGCACCGGCAGAGACCCCAAACCTCGTGATCATGAACATTATATACACAAAAGGGGAGTGGATTCGTGATCTTTACATTGATTGGCTAGTGCACAGTGGAAAGTCCCCCTTTTCGGTTCATAGATTTGAAACAAACGATTCCAGGATACGGGTTTGGGCAGGAGATCAAGAGGGGCATGGTGACCTAGCTTGTCCTTTGTTTACAGGCTTAGTCATTTACAGGTGGGGTTGTAATTTTCCACCTAGAACATTACATGCCTGCTCTCATAAGATGGCCTCACTTATGCTAGCCCACCAAACCCCCTATAACAACTCTATTCCTGGAAATGGCATTTTTTTCCTCCTATGGATATTGAATGTTTGTTTACAGATAGTTTCCAAAATAACTCCAGGATCTTGGAGTGATTTGGGAATGATGGCTGCAGGTGTGTGTGGCCATGGTGGCTTTCACTGAGTTTTCAAAGGAAAACCTGGGAAGTTGCACAGTGTGCGGTGAGACTGGAGTCCCTGCAAGCCCCCGCTGATGGGGCAATGTGTGGAGTTGTTGAAGTGACACCAAAGCTGCAGCGGAGATTCCAGGAAGGTCGAGGCAGTAGTAATGTGGAAAGCCTGCCAGGGAAGCCTCAGGAAACAGGAAAACCCTACTCAAGAGAGTGGATTTGTGAGATATAATGCACAAGGCCAGAGAGATGAGGCTGCCTGAGTGGGAAACCAGGTCCCACCAAGTGGGCCCTGGGCTGGACATGGGACTTTAGGATTTAATGTTTGCCCTTCTGGGTTTTAGCTTTGTCTTGGGTTGATCCCTCTGCATTTTCTCCCTATTCCTATCTTTTGGAATGGGAATGAACCACATCTATCCCACCATTGTACCTTGGGAGTATGTCACATCCTTTTTGGAATTTTAAACGGGCTTGCAGTTGGTTTTGCTTTGAGTCTCAGAGCAGACTTTGGACTTGGATATTTGAGCAATTCTGGAACAGTTGAGACTTCAGATTTGTGGAGTAGGATAAATATATTTTGCATTGTGGTATGGAAATGAACCTTTGGAGACCAGGGGCAGAATACTATAGTTTAGTTCATTCATTCGTTCCTTCCTTCCTCCTTTGCTCCCTTCCTCCTCCTACTCCTCTTCTTTCTCCTCTTTTGAAATTGGGAAAGGAACCCAAGGGCATTCTATCACTCAGCTACACCCCCAGCCCTTTAATTTTAATTTTAATTTATTTGGTACTGGGGATTAAGGACATTCTATCTCCAAGCTATAACCCTAGCCCTTTAAAAAATATTCTGAAACAGGGTCTTACTCCATTTAGTGAGGGTCTCACTAAATTGCTGAGGCTGGCCTCAAACCAGGGATCTACCTATCTCAGCCTCCCAAGTACTGGGATTACAGATGTGTGTCACTACCCCTGGTCCTGTTTATTTTTGAAACAGGGTCTCCCAAAGTTACCATGTGCTGGCCTCAAGTTTGATATCCTCCTGTCTCAGCTTCTCATGTACTGGGATTACAGGTGGTCACTACAGGGACAGCCTATAGTTTGCATCTTGAATGTCCCCTAAAGGCGTGTTAGTTGATAGCTTGGTGCAGAGGGTAGTGCTCTTGGGAGGTGGTGGCACCTCTGAGAGGCAAAGTCTAAAAGGAAGTACTTAGGTCATGCCCCCAGAGAGGATTGTGGGATCCTGGCTTCCTTTTCCTCTTCCTCTCTTGCTTCTTGGCTCTTGATGTGGTGAGTGGTTTTGATCTGCCATGTCCTCTCAGCATGATGGAAGAGCTGCCTTGCCCTGGGCCCCAAGCAATGGGGCCAACTGGTCATGGACTGAAACCTCCACAGCTGCAATCCAAAATAAACCTTTTCTCTTCGTACCATAATTATCGTTAGAGCGATAGGAAGCTGACTAACATAATCCATGCCATTAACTTTGCACACTTGAGAACATTTTGAAAGATAAAATGATGTTACAGGTGAAAGATTGCTATAAATTCTTTGCCACATTTCTACTGAGAAGTCAAAGTCCCTTCCCCTTGAATCTGGGCTTGCCTGTGACGGACTGCCAGGCTGGCCCCTCTAAGGCTGGGTCTTTAGGAGCCTTGCAGTTCTGCAGAGTTCTCCTGGAATCCTGAGACCACCAGGTTATGAGAATCCTGATCCCGATGGAGAGGTCCTAGGAAGATGAGGCACTCTCTGGGAACAGAGTGCCCAAGCAGCTCCAAGACTGCAGACATGTGGATACAGAGCCAGATGGGCAGCAAATCCTTCAGCCCTGGTTGCCTCAATGAATATGACATGGATCAGTGATAAACCGACCAGCTCAGTCATTCCTGAAGTCCTCAACTCAAAACTTGTAACCGAAATAAAATGCTTCCTTTAAGCACCCCTCCCAATGAGTTTTGTGGTAATTATCTCTAGACAATACACTCAAACAGTAACCAAAATAAGTATTTTTTAAAAAATCACAAAAAGTGATTTTAGTGGATGGAACCAAGCAGAGTAACTTGGACAATTTCTACAAAATCATTTTTAATGCTATCACCCATATCATTAAGGATTAAGGCACAAAGTATAGTTAAAATCTGTACTGGAAATCCTGCCCTTCAGAGAAGAAGATTGCAGATGCAGCTGTAATCCACCCTGGAGCACTGGGCTGAGCCAGATAGCTGTGGTCCAGGCTCACAGTTGTGTTCCATTTAGATATTACCCAACATCACAGTGGATAATTCCTAGTAAAGCGTGGCGAGGTCCCAGAAATATTGGCCAAGGAAAACCAAACACCAAAATTGGAGCCCAGCTATTATTTATCATCTCTCAATTGAGTCCACTGCAGTTTATATGTAAATGGGCATACAATTAGCATACTGTGCTGGCATCCCAAGCCTTAGACTCTAAAGTGACTCATGTCTCCTCTTTTTTTTTTTTTTCTTGTGGTACTGGGGATTGAACTCAGGGGCATTCTACCTCCGAGCTATACCCCCAGCCCTATTTTTTAATCTTTATTTTGAAACCGAGTCTCACTAGGTTGCGGAGTGCTTCACTAGGTAGCTGAGGCTGGCCGCAAACCCACATCCTCCGGTCTCAGCCTCCCAAATGCTGGGATTCATGCCTCCTCTTAAGAGCATATATTTGCTAACAAAAATGTCCCCTCCTTAAATGAACATCAGCAGAGAAATCCCTAAAACAGACAAAAAAAGAGAAATTATTTAACTCTTTCCTAATTTAAAAATGCAATTGAATGGCATAATTTCTTCTATTGTTTCATACATTTTCAATGACATAGAGGTATGCCAATTTAAGTTTTATCAAAAACAACATAGCAATTAGACTTAATCTTCATTACGAAGTTTCATCTTTGGCTAATCTTTAAAGGAGTAAGCTCTGTCTTGTGGTTTTTTGGTAGCATTTAGCTGCTGCCTTGACTAGTTGGAGAAGAAACACCCACTTATTGGGCACAGAGGTCAAGGAAGTAGATTGTTGTTTATTTGCTCTACTCTAAGCACAGAGAAAATCCCAGGAAAGAGCTCGATCTCAAACTATCTATTATACTCTGACAATTTTCTTCAGTTATGGCTTTGGGGAACTTAGATTCCTTTCCCCGAGAATCCCCCTATGCCACCCCTTCCACACACAGTTAGGTGTCTGCTGGTAGAGGTTCCAGCCATCCTGCAGCTTCAGTCTCTACCTACAGGCTCTGTGGCTGAAGGATGTTCATCAGTTGGGGATGCTACTCCCCAGTCCTATTTTATTTTTATTTTTAAACAGGGTGTTTATAAACTGCTGACGGCCTTGCTAAATTGCTGAGGCTCGCCTCAAGCCTGTGGTCCTCCTGACTCAACCTCCCAAGTGCTGGGATTACAGGTGTGTACCACTACGCCAGACTCAAAACATCATTTTTTCTGGCATGCTTTTGCTCAATAAAGTCATGAAGGACAGCCAGATTTAAAATAAAGAGAATGAAATTCCATGGCTCTGAGAGAAGTGCTCATTTTCAATTTACCATGATGAGTGTATCAAAGATGTGGGTATCTGTTACATTAGGAACTCAGCTACGACAGTGTGGGTAACAGTAGAAGAGGGTAAAAATGGAGAGGACCTCCTCTTGCCCTTTGCCTCCTAGAAGAGTTAGATGTATGCTTCAGACACAGCTGCAAGAAGACATGATGGCATCAGACCTAGAGGAACGCACTGGTCCAACACTAGCCAGATGAGGCAGCAAGAGGCCAAGGGAGAACTCTTGGACATAGTGGGTTCCTCCAGATCACTGACATGTTGCCAGGAGGGTGGGGAATTGGGGCAGGAAAGAAAATTTTACATTTTAGCAAGTTTGACTCTAGATATTAAAAATGTACTTTTTAAAAAGATGTATGAAGAACCGGGCATAATGGTGCACAGCTATAATCCCAGTTCTCGGGAAGCTGAGATAGGAAGGCCAGCCTCAGCAACTTAGAGAGGCCCAGTTTCAATATAAAAAGTAAAATAGGGCTGGGGGTGTAGTTCCAGGAAAACCCCTGGATTTAATCCCCAGTACAAAAAAAAAAGCAATTAAGGGTATTTTTATCAAACAAATTGATGAAGATGGATGTTTGTCATCATCATCTAATTGGAGTCGCTTTTTCTATGTTGTTTGGTCACCTATCTCTGTTTGCCAATCAGAAAGCACATTAAATAAGCGTATCTTCATTCCCATGAAGACAGAACTTCTAAAAGCATTTTATATTCAGTCACCAAATTTTCTTCTTTGCTGCTTTTTTTTTTTTTTAATAAAACATGTGGACTCAGAAAAGCATGAGGGCACATCTATCACTACATGTATATATATATGAGTGAGTGTATGTGTGTGTATATATATATGTATATATATATACATATATATATGAGTAATACATATTTAAAACATTAATGCCAATGCCAGTGTAGATACAGAATAAAAATATCCAGTTTTTACAAATTTCTTTAACATTTTCACAACTATGTTATTGTAAAAAATAAAATAAACTTTACATTGTGAACTCTTACCTCCAAAATACCTGAGTTATGAACACTTCTAGACATTTTGGGGTGATAATTTTGTCCAGTAATATGTTCTGATGTTTATGTAGAAAGACACTTAAGTCCTTAGGCAAATAGGTCATTTAACTAACCCTTGAACACAGATTTTTATATTCAGCCAAACACAGCCATAAAATTCCATTTGTAGTCTTCTTTCCAAAGGAAAGAATCTTCACCCCAAATGTGCCAATATGAATTTGAAACAAAATAATATGGCTATTTGGAGAAAAAATATATTTGTAGAGTTCCTGATATTATTCTTTGAAAATTTAGTTTCACTCTGCCTGTCTTTCACATGGGTAATAGACAATAATGTTTTTGTGCTTTTCTTCCCCCTCTTAGTTCCAGAGATGTCTTCCTTCTTAAACTGGGGTGGTAACTCTTAAAACAATCATAAAAAGAGTTCGAGTTCTACAAAGAAGTCAGGATACATGACTCTTGTACAATTTTATTGCCACTTGATTTCTTAAATTGCATAAGCCAAGTTCATATCTCTAAACTGTAATATCTCTTCTAATGTGATGTCATTTGATTTCACAGTAATTGACAATACCATTTATTTGTGGTTAATCCCTTAATGTTAAACAGCCATCTTCCTGGAGGCCATAGATCTCTATGGCAACCCAAGAGCTCCAACTGTGGTAACTTATCTCACTCATTTCAGCTAGAGGGATCATTTCGTTCTACTTCGCTTCAAAAAATGTGTTCACACAATTTTCTTTACCCCATCTTCTCTGAAGATCCTCCCCGTCTCCCTGAGCCTCTCACACTGGGCTCTTGCTAGGACTTAACATTTCCTTTCTTTAAAGAGATAAAGAAAAAGCATCACACAGTCTCCGGGCCATGCCAAGGTGTTTTTTGGTCTATGTTCTTGTTTCGAGGCTTGCAATCAGTGCTCTTCTGTTGCCTATTCTAGCTTAAATGGACTGGATTTCGTTCTTTTCTCATGGCTCACTCTTCAAGGGCAGAGTATTTAGTGGACTGTCATCTGTTTGTGAGGCCAGGTTTTCAGTTTGTAATGAGAGTGGCTATTGTATTCGGGATCAGTAATATATGGTTGATAATAATTAAAATAGCAAAGTGCACAGACATAATCCAAAGGAGAAATCAACTCTAAGTCCGCACTTACCCTGATGATGCCCTCAAGGATTCAGTTTCCACAATGCTTATAGAACTCTTTGCCTTTAATGACATCTTATTACACATTAAGTGTTCAGCAAATGTGGCAGATGATCTTGAGATTGCTTGCTACATAAGATCTTCGCTGAGAATTTCCTTGACTTAAATTATGGTCTCTGGAGCAAAAACACAGCAATTTTTTATTTTAACTACAATTGGCATTAGAATTGTCTGCACAGTGCCTATATCAACCTACAAACTCAAGCTCTTGTAGTAATGTAGTAAAAGGAACTGATAGATTCTATAACAATTTGTCTATTGACTTCATGGATATCAAACTATTATAATTTATAGGTTGTCTATGAATACCATAAACATGCTCCATCCTTATGAAAGTTTTTTTGTAGTAGGGATTGAATTTAGGGGTGTTCTACACCCAAACTATACCCCCAACCCTTTTTTATTTTTATTTTGAAACATAGCCTTGTTAACTTCCTGAGGCTCTAGCTAAGTTACTGAGGCTGGCCTCGAGTCTCTGATTCTCCTGTCTCAGCCTCCAAAGTACAGAGATTACAGGTGTGCACAACATGTCCATCCCTTATGGAAGTTTTAAGGAATATATATATATATATATATATATATATATATATATATATATATATATATATGTAGAACAACCCAAAACACAATAATAGCTCAATTAATTATTATTATTATTATTATTACATCCAGTATCATAATTCTTCTCACTCTTCTTTGTAGCCCTTCATTTTTATTTTTGATATGCAAATACCAAAACATATTTCTCAGCAGGAGCCATACCCCAGCAAGCACACACAGACTTGGAGTGAAATTTGCACCCTCTCCCTTTGTCAGCGTTGACTGTGTGAGAATACATCAACATCCTGGCAGAATACATAATGGGCTGGATAAGTGATTAATTACCAAACAATATTTCTGTGTGGAAACGGCACACAGGAAAAACTAGAGAGAAAAAAAATTAAATGTCAGTCTGTAATTCAATGAGCTTAAGAACTCCCTCCCACTCTGAATATCCATATACATTTAACAAAAACAGAGATGAAGTATTCACTGAACTGAAGAAAAATATCGGAGCTGCCAAATGAAATTCATGGATTATTTGTGAATACATGTGTGTTGGCAACCCTCGATTCAGAAATATTTTAAGAGGAGTTTGAGGGTCAGAGACTAAAAATTTTATTCAAATTTAGATAATTGGGATTGGACATTTACTGACTTCTAATAACGTGTCCAGCATATTTGTGTCAGATGTCATATATATATATATATACATATATATAATATATGTAAATTTAATTATATTGTGCATATGTATAGTCAATAAAAATTTTTGTGTACTCTATATAAGGCATATCAACTAATTTATTTTCTTGAAGCTTTTAAAAATTTTTGTGTTTATCAGGAAAAAAAACGTACTGGAAATGTTACATAACAAGGGCTGGCCAAGCTCTGGGTTGTTTATATCAGTAGACACTTCTGTAAATGACAACGCTAAAGCAATTCTGAATCCTGTGGCTCAAAGGGCAGAAAGCCCTGGAACATTTTCCAAACTTGATGCTGGATATTGCTTCACAAAGGTATGCCTTCCTAATGAGACTGTTCAACCTAAGCTTTTATGAAAATTGTTCCAATTAATAGTCTTCTATGATGGATATGGGATTGTAGTTCTGAATTTCCATTTCAGTTCACTCTGTGCAAGAGCACTCATCCTTAACGGCTCATAATTTCTTTTAATTAGATATTTCATTACCAGGCAAGGGTACAGAGAGCAAAACTAATTTTCCTTGCCTTTTATTTAGCCCTCTTTATTTGGAAGTAAGTGCTTATGATGTAGGCTTAAAAAGCAATCATTTTTTTCCTGCTTCTACAATTAATTTGCCAAACAATGGAGAGAAACTTAGGTTGTGTTCTGTGCCTCGGTTTCCCTTTGGGTAAAATGGATTGTTGACAATTAGACTTCAAAAAGAAAAAAAAAATGCTACATTAAAGCGAATAGGCTCTTTCCCCTCTCAAGGTCTAAATATGTTATTATTTTCACTAAGAACATCTGTACATGTTTTACTTCCTTTTATCTTTCTTGTCTGGAGCTGGCTGCATTCCTCTCTGTAAGTTTTAGGATGGTCAAAAAATGTAGCTGATTTGGATTGGATAACTTTCAGTTTAGTCCTGTTGTGTCGTTGAGCTGTTTCAAGATGTGATTTCCTCATTTGCTCTTGTGTATCGTTGGCTGTCTCCAGGAATGACTCTGTGCCACCAAAGAAGCCTTGGATCCCTGGTAAGATGGCTTTCAAGAGAAACTAAGACTCACCCTTCCATGTGTCCCATCTGTGCTTGCCTGGGTGACCCTGACTGCCTTTCTCATGCTCTTTTCATCATGCTCCTCTCCCCACTCTGTCCTCCCCAATCTCTCCTTTGTTACCTTTGTGACCCATAAGGTATCCAATTCTTTGGTCCCACCATTCTACCTACAATCTGCTGAACTCATGTTTCTTTCCTTCCTCAGATCTAATTCTGCTATGCCATCAGAAGCGTTCCCTTGAAAACAATCATATTTCTATTGTATCTTTTCCCCTTTGCATTATTTTTTGGGGAAAAACTTCAACATTGGGTAAACATTACTATATATCTTCTTTTTGTCAACATTTGTGCAAGTTGAACACAGCTTGGGGGAAATCACATGATAAAGGCTTCCGTGTCATCATCCCAGTTCTCAATTTGACACCTGACATAGTTACAAAATCCATCTGTGTTTCTCTAATTGGTTCGTATTACTACTGTCTTAGGACTATCTATGTGGCCCAGCCTCCCAAACCTATTTTGTACTCTCATGTCCAGTGAAGATCTGGCCTCAAACTTTATGAAGAAAGTAGGAGTTATCAGAAACGAATTGTCATATGTTTCCACTAAGAACCTTACAAATCTTATATCTACTTTCATCTTCTATTTACTTTATTCCCCACTGGATTTTTACTCTTTTTCTTTTCCTTTACAGGATCATCTTAATTTTTTAAAATTGCTAAATTCAAGTGACATGTTTCTGTCCTCCTCTTGCTCCATCTCTTCCTGGGTTCAAAAACAGCTATCCATTTCTTCTTCCTGATACACTCCCTTGGCTTCTAGATTTACATGTTACCTTCTGGTCTTCCTTCTGTTTCACTGGCTATTCTTCTTGGGCTCCTGTGGCAGTGTTTTATTTTTCCCCCCACTGACCTCTGTATGTGGGAGTGGTTTGGAGTTTATTCTAGTCTCTCTTCTTTCCTTATATTTTCTCATTAGGTGACTGTTCCCTTGGCTTATTTTCAACACATTTGTGTTGATAAATTCAGAATCATCAGTGTTGAGTTCTAGGTTTACATAATTAACTTCCTGTTTTTATCTCAACTTGGATGTCTTAAAGATACTCTTCAGTTAATAGGAAAATTAAGCTCTAAACATTAATCAGAAAAATTAAATTCTTGCCTCTAATCTTCAACAACCCTATAACTTCGTACCTTCTTCTCCTGGCAAATGGCAATATCATCTTCCCTGTTGCTCAAATAAAAGCCTAGGCGCCACATTTTATTTACCCCTTTTCCCCCCTGTGGTACTGAGGATCAAACACAGGACCTTGCACAGGCTAGGCAAGTGATCTACCACCAGGCCACATCCCCAGCCCTTAGGTACCACATTTGAATGTAAGCCTTCAATAATTCCATGTCACACTCTTGCTGAAAAATTTCCATTGGCTTTCATTCATTTGGCTTAAATCAAAATGATTTAACATGGCCTATAATGGATCAGCATGATTTAGCTTCCAGCTGAATTTCATGCTACTCTCTTCCCAGCTTCTGCAATGCTCCAGTCATTCAGATCTGTATTTACTTCCTTGTCCCGCTAAATTCACTCCTACCATAGGACCCTGGCATGTTCTATTGGCTTGGAGTCCTTTACATCACTTATTTGGTAACTACTTTTCTCTCTTCTGATTTCAACTGAAGCAAATCTCAGAGGGGTATTTCTAAAATAAAATACTATCTACTCCCTACCCCATTTTTCTCCATCTTAGCAGTTCCTTTTTTCTTCATAGGAGTTATGATAATTATTGCTGTTATTCTTTGGGTCTGTAACCTATTTGGGGTATTGCTTCTCCTCCATGTGTCTAAGCTCCCTGAGGCAGAAACTCGTTGGTCTTGTTACTATTTCCTCTTGAGTGCCTGGCTCATTTCCTGGAGCATAGTAGCCACTCTATAAATATTCATTAAGGAATTAATTAAATAATAACTAAGAAAAAAAGCCTACATAAAGTTAATGGAAGGGTCAAATGAAATTATGTAGGCCAATCACCTCTGAAAGTATTAAAGTGTTAAAGCATGACATTTTTTAGTCTATGTTTTTTCCTATAGTGAGAAATAAGCCTGGAACTATTTTCATCCATCCGCCTATCTTCCAAGCCACCTCTCTGCCCTCATTCATAAATCTTTACAAATTCCATCTCACGCAAGAAGCCTGTGCAGACCAGGTGGGTTGGGAGAAAGTTCTCACCTCCCTCACACACTTATGCCTAGCAACTGTCTTTCCCATATGTCCAATTATGTCTGCAAGATAAGAGAAGTGAAAATTATATGGAAAGAAAAAAAAAAAAAAAAAACAAGAACCTTAATTAATTCTGAAAGATGAATGCTAATTTTTTCCCTGTGTGTGTGTGTGTGTGTGTGTGTGTGTGTGTGTGTGCCAGTGTGAGCACACCGTGGATGAGCCTGCAGTGTGGGGTGGGGGTGAGGTCGAGCTTGATGACTTTAAAGGCACCATCTGCCCTTTGATCTCGGTTCTTTTAACATTATGCTTTTGCAGGCTTAGCCACAAGACAGCCTTGAATATTTAATAATTAAGAGCTTTTTCTCCCTGTTTAACAGGTTAATTTAAACCAGAGTATCCTGACTATGGGGTCCTTTGGCTCATCTTTTGGTTAAGATAATTTCATCATTGCTCTTTGTTCCCACAGGGTTAACTTTGTACCTCTTGGTCTATCACACACATAGTTCCTTACAAGCTAGAACCTAAAGGTCCATCTGGTTACTTTTTTTTCCACTTGTATTCCACCCATCCCAAACTTCCCTTGTCTATTTTGGAAACAAAACAAAACAACAACAACAAAAAAAGTATGGCCTACTGATTATAAGCCACATGCTCTCTTGCCTCTAGCATTTTATATATTCAATGCCTTCCTTCTGAAAACTGCTTTATTTATTTATTTATTTATTTATTTATTTATTTATTTATTTATTTATTTATTTTTACTGTAGAAATAATTTACCTAACTTTCAAAAACAGTGCAAATTTCACCTCTTCTTTAAAGCTTTATTAACTTTTCTAGGAAGAGTTGTTCTGAGGTGTCATGTCACCAGTATATTCTTTTCAAGTGTCTAGATTCAGGTCAATATCTACA
This sequence comes from Graphiurus murinus, assembly GCA_004027655.1. Taxonomy (NCBI): domain Eukaryota; kingdom Metazoa; phylum Chordata; class Mammalia; order Rodentia; family Gliridae; genus Graphiurus; species Graphiurus murinus. The sequence continues at coordinate 18,101 of PVLC010014777.1, forward strand.
ACTACAAGTTCTGTCACCCACATCCTAATCTCTGTGAATTATACTCTTTGGAGTACACAGTTCAGTCTTGCCAGATGTGGTCATGCCTTATATTCTTATGTTCTTCCACACATGTTACACATGCCTCTCATGGCTTTTAGCCCTAAACACTATTTCAAACTCTGCAGTAATACTTGATTGTGTCTTTTGTTTTGATTGTGCCCTATATATATACTACTTTTCTTATTATTGTAGGGGGATTTAACATTGTCCTGTTCTCATGTTTAAGTATGCTGAATTTGTTTTCGAGCAATATACCTGAACTCAATTCCTGCTTCTACTTCCTGGTTGATTATAAATTATGGGGTATAAGACAACTATTCCTAATAAGTTTTCTGAAACCTCAAGAATAATCCGCAGCTTATATATTTAATATTGCAAACATTATCTTAATGAATACGATTCAAGGGAGTTAGATTTAAAATGTGGCAACTTTCCCAGTAAAAATATTTCTTTTTTTTTTTTTAAGCCAGGTATGGTGGGACACGCTTGTAATCCCAGTACTTGAGAGGCTGAGTCTGGAGGATCTGGTTCGCAGCCAGCCTCAGCTACTTAGTGAGACCCTGTTTCAAAATAAAGAATAAAAAACAAGGCTGGGGGTGTAGCTCAGAAGTAGAATGTCCCTGGGTTCAATCCCCAGTACTTTAAAAAAATTGTTAGAGACTCATAAGACTTTTTAGTTCAGCTTAGTCTGCAATGATCTAATTCTGTTGCTTTTCTCACTTAAATGTCATCTATCATTTAAAGCAATAAGCAAAGATTTAAACTGGACTAAATTTGATCAAAATTTGAAGAGCTTCTGTAGTTTATTGGGAATTATGTCCCTCCTATTAAAATGTCACCGTGCCCTCTTTAAATTCAGAAATCAAGTTTCTTGTTTCTGCTTATTTGACAATCCTGTTAAATGACAATTGTACGTCTATTGGGTTTTGATTGTTAAACAGTTAAATAGGAAAAGCACCTCCTTTACAGAATTTGTCTGAGTTTAGTGCTGCCAGTTGGCTAGAGGGCAAGGTTAATGAAGCCCAAATCACAGGTTTGATGTAAACATTCACCAGGAAGTCTGCTTTGGTACATGGCCTCAATTACACTTTTCACCCCGAAGAGTTGACTTATGATTATGATCCAATTATCTCCATAAACACTTAGAAGGGACAAGAATATATGGATAAAAAAATACATTACAACAAACATATATAAAGAAACAGTTAACTTAATGCAGTTTACTCTATTTCTCAAAAAATTAGGCCAGCTTCCTCAATTCCACAGCATTCAGTGCAATTTTTCTGTTCATAGTACTAAGTTTATATTCTCATTCTTGATCTATTCAAGTATTTATTGATGCCCTCACTGGATATCTCTTTGGCATTTCAACAAAGAAAACAATGAAGCTAAAATAATGAAGCAAATAATAATAAAAGATCTCCTGCTTTCATTTCTTGACAAACTTGTCTGTTCCCTCTCAGTCCATGACACAGCCTCCTACCCAGTCATTCAAACTCTAAAGATTGAAGTCATCCTCAGTGCCTCTCTCATCCCCTCCATTGACTCTTTCTGTTGTCCTACTCTTATAGTTACACTTGCATCTGCATTACCAGCCCCTAATCCAAGCCACCTAGCCTGTTGCTGTCAAGCCCCCTGGCTGGCTCCCTGGTTCCATACTTGCCTCTATCCAATCTACTCTCCAGAGTTACCTTTAAAAACTAGAATGCAAATTTAGTTATGCAAGCCAATAGTGTAAAACTTTCCAGTGACTTCCCTTTTCACTTAAGATACATCCAAACTCAATGCATGGCCTATAAAGGCCCTGCTGAGCTGGCCTCTGCTACTTCTGTCCCCTCACCTCATCTTATCATCCCCCTCTCCCCTTGCTCTATGCATTCTGCACACACTAACCTGTATTTACTGCTCAGACTCATCCACTCTTTTTCCACTACAAGCTTGTATTTTCTGCTTGCTTTGCTGTAACCTCTCTTTCCTTGGATTTTATTTCTCCATATAAATAAGTTTCTTATATATATGATGCTTCCCCATATAAATTTCCTCAAATGAATGATCTTTCTTATCATAAGAGTGATAAGTTTCTTATAACTCAGGCCTAAATTCAATGACACCTCTTAAGAGAAAGGACCCTTCAAAAGCCAAATCTTTATCATCTATTGTGTTTCTCAGTCATCTCCCTATTATATCACTCGATTTTGTGATTTTCATTAGGAGATATTATTACCTAAGATTATTTTGTCTACTTGTTTGTTTACTTACTTATTTTCTAATACCTTTAATGAGAAGTTAAACTCTATAACAGCAAAGACTGTCTCTGCTTTATTCACCCTTCTGCTGTATAGCTAGTATTAAGGTTAATGATTAAAATCTGAACAGCCTTCAATAAATATTTGCTGAACAAATGAATGCTGGTTTACTACAGGAAGATTATGGATCATCAATGATAACTGGTATTTTTTGATAAAAATAGGCTAAGTGTAGCTAGTGAAAAATATTGGAAGTCAGTAATAACAAATATTTGTTATGAAATTATAAAAGAAATACAGAAGATATGAGATCAGAAAAAAGTAGGAAAAGCTTAAATAGAGATGGGGCTGAATTAAGTGAGAATAAAATAGAAAAAGGATTAGTTATTTGACGATTATGTGTATTTATCAGTTTGAAATGGTGGAAAAAAGAGCATGTGTTTATTCTTCTTTGATGAGCAGAAAATAGTGTGATTGCCACTGAGCAACTGCTGCCTCTGGTGAGGTTTATTCCTCTAACTTCTTTTGGAGTATTTGCTTAGAGCACATATCTTCATATTCTCCTTACGTGTTCAGTGGTTCATAACTCCAAGAACAGAAAGGAAGTTATACTCTCTGTTTGCATTCACTTTTCAGCTGGTTCAATGTCAACATTCCTGTTCTCAAGGGAAATATCACAAGGTCCTGTTTTGGTGCAAGTATGGGCTCACTTTCAGGACATTTGTGTCTACCTGGTTCTGTCTCCATTAGTACTGTAACTCCTCTGACCCTCCCCCCCTTTTTGATACTGGGGATTGAGCCCAGGGGCATTCTACCTCCAAGCTACACCCAACCCTATTTTATTTTTCATTTTTGAAACAGAGTCTCACTAAGTTGCTGAGGGTCTCCTTTAAATGCTAAATCTTGCCTTGAACCTGTGTTCCTCCTGTCTCAGCCTCCCAAATACTGGGATGACAGGTGTGTAGCACCATGCCCGGCCTCTAAATTTTCATTTTTTTGCACCAGCTTTTATATATAACTTGGAATTATTTGGTAACTACAGAATCTTTTTTCCCCCTCTCAGTGACATTATAAGCAAAGTTTTCATCTAAAACAACTTGGCTGAGCTTGACTGCAAAACCTCCTAATGTGCTAAGGAACACTCTGAAATGGAAGGTCTTCAAATTTCTTCAAAATCTTGCAGCGAAAATTCTCTGTGTAACAGGACTTCAAGCGAAACTTTCCCCATTATCTCAATATTGCAGCTAAGGCATCTCTCAGCAAAGGATTAACCTTGTCCAACAAAAGATGTGGCTTTTGTCTCCAACTGCTTGGAGGTAACCTCTAAGCCCTTGAATATTCTGCCTAGGAAGAGTTTTTTTTTTTTTTTTTTTTTTTTTAGTTACCTAAGGCCATGGGACATGCCAGATAGTCTATAGTCTATGCAAACAATGTAATTTATGTTTGGAACTTTGGGCTATAGGGTATCAGCTTGATCTCTGAAGGTGTAGATGAAGGGTCAGCTGTGTCCACATGACCAGCCCCCAGTACAAAGTTTGGACATCAAGGCCCTGCTGAACTTCCCTGGTTAGCAACATTCTCTGTACTGTTGCTATACATCACTGCTGGGAGAAGTCAGTACTGTCTACATGGCTCTGTGGAAGAGGGCAAAGGGAAGCTCATACTACCTGTGTCTTTCCTGGACCCTACCCTCTTAGCCTTTTTTTGGTGCCAGTTTTCATCTTTATCCTCTTCAGTAACACATTATGAATACAACAGTTTTCCTGAGTTCTCGGAATTCTTCTAGTGAATTATTGAGCCTGAGGGTAATCTCGGGGAGCTCCTATGCTATAGGCACAAAGCCTCAGACATAAAGCACCAATACTGCCCTGCCAAATCACCAGACACCTCCTTCATAGGCCTCCCCGAGAGGTGAGAGGTATGTCAAGTACCATCAGCTACCACCCTGCCCTGCCTGTCTAAGAAAAAGCCTGAGAGTTGGGTGGTGAGGGGTAGGTGGAAGTAGGGAGACATTGGCCTGGTATACAGCATGGTATTGTGGTAAGAGGCCTCCTTACTCTCTGAAGCAAGCAAAGGGGCTCCCAGGGAATTGACATAGAGGTTGAAGGTGCTGTCAAGTGTGAATACTGCCAACTACTGCAAACAAAATGCTTGTGTTTGAATGGTCTACAGTGTATTCACTGCTCAGTGGGGTGGGCGAGAAGGCTCTTGGCAGAGCCCGACACCAGTGTCCTTAAAGTCTGGGGGATAAATATGTTCATAGGGATTGATTTTGATATATATTGCTACCTATGTAGCCTGGAAGAAAGATCTGTGCCAAGAGCTCACCAAGTAGGGATCTAAAAGATGGTGATGTGCTGTGTTCCATCTGGATGGCTCTCAGGGTGGAGCAGAGGGTTCCAGCAGTTCCTGTGAGTCCACGTGAAGGAATATGGAAGTTAGGGAAATGTCTCAGTCCATGAGGATTTGGATGGCTGCTCCAGGAATCAGTGGCATTCTCAAGCCTAGAGAAGATTTGAGGGTGTGCATCTTTGGTAGGACTGAGGGAAGATGGGCTTTCCCTTCTCTGAAAATAATCTCTAAAGAAGGAGGCAGCTTGGATGACACTAAGCATCACCCAAACAAAGGACACCATCTTGGTTCACTAGCAGTAGATGGAAAAACCTGTAACCAGAGAGAGGGTGGCGTTCTCCAATTTCCCCCCACGACTCCCTCCTAACAATAGGGAGTGGAGACATGCCATGAGCAGATGCAGTAATCAGCTTTTCATCACTGTAACAAAATGCCTAATGCAGGTTACCTATAAGAAAATAAGGTTTATTCACATCCCAGTTTTAGAGGTTCAAGGATATGGCACTGCATTGGTTGAGTTCTAATGAGGGCCCCTTTGTGAATGGTCGATAATGGGAGTGCATATGGCGGCAAATGGCCACATCTTGAGTGAGGAAGCAGAGAAATCTGAGTGGGACCTGGCCTGCTTCTTTTGTATCGACCTCTTATGAGAACTGAAAGGGCTGTAGGAGAACACCTTCTGAGAGAATGTCCCCAAATAACCTAAGGGCCTTCCATTAGGCCCACCTGTCAAAGGTCCACATCACCTCCCAATAATACCACTCTGGGGATCCAGTCTCTAATTCCTTGAATCTCTGAAGGGACACAATTAAGTTATATCTTAACCATAGCCGCAGTCATGATGTCTTCTTGCCTTTATGCCGATCCTATACTAACAAATAGGAAGAACTTGGTAGAAAGAAGAGACTAAAGATTTCAGATAAACTGAACCAACTTAATAATTGAATACATTTGGAAATTTTTGTAATCTAAGCCTTATTAAAGCAAACAAAACAAAACAAAAATAAAAAAGGGAGACCAGCATAGAATCAGTGTAAGCTGTGACTTAAATAAAATTTCTACTTCCCAAGATGGAGAGTTCTAAGCAAATCTGAAATATTTGACCTTCTGCCTCTCCTTCTTTCCCTCTCTTATTCATCCCTGCTTTTCTTTATCTTGTTCATATTTATTCTATCTATCTATCATCTATCATCCATCATTTACCATCTATCTTCTATTTATCTTTCTAGGTATGTATCTATAATCTAAATTTTTATTTTACACAGATCGCGGCATCTGAACACTGATAGCAGGACATGGCAAAATATGTCATACAAGACTTCAAATTTCTGCTAGTGACTAAATGATATAAATATTGTTTTTCATTTCTTTTTTTTCTGTAGGCATTTATTAAAGAACAGATGACTGTATATTGTTCTCATTATATTGTTTTGTAAGAGCACACTTAAAGTTCAAGGTCACAAATGACTCTTTGGGTGTGTGTGCCTCAAATAGCTCCTTGTTAAAGTTGCAATGCAGATCTTCCATCAAGGTGGGTATTTCCAGTGTCTCTCAGTAATGTTATTTAGTGGAAATGTTTTGCGAGTGTGTCATCTCAATGAGATAGCCAAGAGAGGTGGCTGGGGCCTTAGGTGCATGGAATTATGGCCATGAAATGTAATACAAACCTCAGGAGGTACTCTTCTGTGTCCCTTAAAATATTTCCCATAGAAAGATCCTAAGTTTTCAAACAGGTTTCGCTCGTTAATGAATCAGGTTGCATTGAGATCTCTATCTTCATCCTTTAAATTACATCTGCCAGATGGAAACCATTTAGCCTTTTAGGCTCTCATTGTCCTCTTTCTTTTTTTAATGCTAGGATTAGCTCAGATGACCTATCAGGCCTTTCAAATTCTAAAGTCCGTGGTTCTCCCAAACAGGTAGATATGGGAGCAGCAGGGATGTTTCGCTTCTAGACCAGTCACATTATGGGCCTGTTATATCAACAAGACACCAGCTTAGCTGCAGCAGAGTCCAAAAGATGCTCTGGTTGGGTGGTTTCCTTGTAGATTTTGGTCACCAATTCTCAAACGAGAAATCACAGAGAAAGCATCTCATCATCTTCACAGTTGGAAAGAATTATTGTACTACCTAAATTAGGCCAAGGACTGAGCCACAGTGGGGACTGAATTGTCTCTTTAAAGCTGCAGTCTCCATGTCAGGGTAGAGGGCACCATCAGAGGAAGCCCGCATCAAGGCTAATGAGGACCTCACCGAAAGCAGCCATGGGAATACTTTAGAAAAACTGCCTTCCTGCGACTGCCTTATTTTAAACTCTGCTGTTCTCCAGCAAAATACTTGTGCCTCCAACCTGCTGCCAGCCCACTCACTTAATTCAGAGGGAAGAAGAATCGGTGCTGGCTGTGTTGGCCCACCCTCCTCTCCCCTTTCACCTTCTTCAGGGCAGTGTGTCGAGATCAACTGCAGACCAATGCTCTCAGTAGAGAGGACCTGCTGCCTCTGGATACTTACTTGGAACTCAAGGTGTGCTTTAAATAGCTTCTTGCTGACCACTGCCTCTGTGCACGGGTTTTTTCAGTAATTCTACACTGGACCAAAAGACCCATAAAGGTAAGGATCACATCTGTTTTTTTTTTTTTTTTTTCTTCCCCCAACATATCAATTCAGTGTCTAACACAGTCCCCAACACATCGCTGAAACCCAATTAATGATTGTCAAGTGAATAATTGGTCTTTTCCAGATTGTCAGAAAGTATTTTAATAGTCTGGTAAGTCTTTCAAAACCATTCTTAATGGAGAGACCATCTTGTAAGGCCAGGTAACAGTGAAAACTTTCTGTAAAATGATGGAGATTGGATATCTTCAACTCTGCGAGTCACTTGATCTCTGTTCCAACTGCTCCACTGTCAGTTTAACACAAAGGCAGCTATGAGATAAAATATGAATGAATGAATGTGGCTGTGTTCCAGCAAAACTTTACAAAAATGAGTGACAGGCTAGATTCAGTTAATGAGATCATGGTTACAGTTCCCTGTTTTAGGTACAGAGCAAGGTATGAGAATTATCTGAGTGGAAGTATGGAAGATTTATATAGATATGCTCTTTCATTTCATTAGAGTTCCTAGGAAATATTCAGGTATCAAATAAAGCTTCTCTTAAGACAGAAACACAGGACTTTCATATTAAAACTGACATGAATCAATCAATTGGTCAGTTATATACTGATCAATATAAGTGCTCCCCACCTTGTGTCACACTTTGGAAAAGAAATTTGACTCTCTATTGAAGTGCTGAGAAACAAATTATGTATGTCTGATGAAAATATTCATTTCTATTGTAAAAAAAAAAGCAACATTTTTTTATAAACCTATAAGAAATCAAGTTCCTAGGATTCTGTCAAACATGTTTTACAACTGTGAGTTCAGTTCATAAAATCTTTTTGAAAACCCATTTTTTTCTGCCAAAAAGAGATATGAAAAAAATGCTAAATGAGTCAGATATCATAATATTTCCTGAGTCTGAAATAAAAAACATACCAAAAGTAGTGGCATTTGAGGCTCATCTGGATCTCGCAGATTTACCTTAACTTGACATCCTGGCAGTTTTAAAAATTCCAAGTGAAAGGAAATGTTACAGCACGACAAGATATGTGATAAAGACAGGGATAAATATAAAAAAACGAAGGCAAATGAATCCTGTTTCAAATGATGCTTTCTTAACTTCCTGATTAAAAAAAAAAAAAACTCCCTTACTTTAGTGATATGGGAGATTGAACCCAGGGCTTTGTACATTTTAGGCAAGGGATCTGCCTCCTCTGAGCTACATCCCCAACAACTCCTTTGGAGTAATTTGTATACATTTATTGGTGCATTGTATTTATACCTCATAGTGAGGACCAAAGTGATACAAACACAAGCATGCAGCCCTTGGTGTGTTTCTCTCTGCATCCTAACTCTCTTCCCCCACCCCACTCCCAGCCTACAACATGTTGGTGAGATTAGTAGTGATGCCTTCATATATGGACATAGTATTACATGAACAGTTTCCTTTACCTGTTATCCTTTATTTTCTTTCCATCTTCCTCCCACAATCCCCTTCCACCATTCTACTGGTCTGTCTTCTCATTTATCTGAAATCATTCTTGTTTTTTTTTGTGTAATTTTAAGTTCACAGCATAACTGAGTAGAAGATGCAGAGATCTCTCATATAGCTCCTGTCTCTACTGCTCAGCCTCCTACATTATATCAACACCTCCTACTACTCCTACTAGCTTAGCATCCAAAGTCCATTGTTTACATGAGGGCCCACTTTTTTTTTTTTTTTTTTTTTTTGTGGTACTGGGGATTGAACTCAGGGGCATTCTGCCTCCGAGCTACACCCCCAGCCCTATTTTTTTTTTTATTCTCTATTTTGAAACAGGGTCTCACTAAGTTGTGGAGTGTCTCACTAGGTAGCTGAGGCTGGCCGCAAACCCAGATCCTCTGGTCTCAGCCTCCCAAATGCTGGGATTACAAGTGTGTGCCACCACACCCAGCTGAGGGTCCACTCTTGATGTTATATAATTTTGCGGATTTGGACAAATGGATAGGGACATATATCCACCATTACAGTGTCATGCAGAGTAACCTTAAAAATCCTTTGTGCTCTGCCTTCACTTCCTTTTTTCTACCTTTGGCAGAGGGAAAAGGTTGATCAGGCAAAGATAATAGTGTTCTCACATGTCTTACTTCTTCACGTCATCAGACAGAGTTAGCAGCAGTCTTTGCTTCCTTTGTAAGGGAAGAATTATATGTATAAAATAATTAAGAAATGGAGACATTATTTTTCCTTAAAATCATTTTCATTTTCTTGGCTTTTACTGACAATTTTTTATAAAATTTCTTTAATGACTATTCAGAACATGATAAAAAATAATTACTGAGTAGCTGGCATATGAATGGAATCAGGGCATCATTAGCTTCTTCCTTTTTCAAATTACAGCCTGAAAACTTGAACATAATAGTACTTTTTATTTGAAGGGGAAGTATATATCTTTTTGAAAATCTGGCTAATATCTGCAAATTTCTCCCCAGAAAATAAATATACATGATATAGAAACAAAGATTCTTGGTTGTAAGTGAGAGATACCAATCCTAGTAATAAGAAGCAAGGTATTATTGGGAAGCTACTGGTGGGTTTATGTAGGCCAGCAGTTCCTAGGAGAGCAAGGTTAAAGTGAGTGGAGCTTGGGGAATCAGGAGGGATGTTGGAGGCATGGCAATGGCCTTGGGGCAGAGTATTATTTCCAAGATGCCAGTGTTGCCACCTTTTCTTTATTACTTCTGTGCCTAGCACTGCCTTTAGTAATTTCTAGTTCTCTCCATCTTTTCTTTTCTTTTCTTTTTTTTTTTTTTTTGTGGTACTGGGGATTGAACTCAGGGGCATTCTACCTCCAAGCTATACCCCCAGCCCTCTTTTTTTTTAATTCTTTATTTTGAAATAGGGGCTCACTAAGTTGCAGAGTGCCTCACTAGGTAGCTGAGGCTGGCCAAGAACCTGGATCCTCCAGTCTCAGCCTCCCAAATGCTGGGATAACAAGTATGCACCGCCACGCCCAGCCTCTCCATCTTTTCATCACTGAATCAGGATTAAGCCCTAGAGGGAAGCATTCAGTTGGCTAACATAAGTCCATTTGTGCTTGCTCAGATAATGTCAGGGACAGCAGAAAAGTCAAAATCTTGAATTATCCATCCATGAAGACTACATATAACAAGAGACTGGGTGATTTCTACAAATGGAATCATGTTGTCAGGAGAGAGATGATGAAGAGTTGCCACATGTCCTCTCTCGTCACATATCCACAATACCAATAAAAGTTTGGGAACTATTTCATGAGTTTATCCACCATAAACTAACAGTGTGGATACTTTGAAGGTCCATTTTCTCCTGCTTTAACAGTCAACTTCAATTCAGCCAAGCTATTGAACACTTACAAAGAGAGAATCACTGACACTTAAAGTCAGAAAGTGGGTAGTAGTTGTTTAACTCATGGTTAAGTTAGAGTGTAATTACCTAAGGGAAAGATAGTTATTTCAATAGGGAGGTTCAATGTAGACGTCATAGTGCCGGGATTTTGAGATTGCCCTTGAAGGAAGCTAACATTTTAACATGTAGAAATGGAGCCAATGGGCATTCTGGTCATGCACTAAGATAAGAATTTATGAAAAAAAAAAAAAGATATGATACCATTGTAGTACATTATATAATCCATTAACTGCCTTAAAAATATGCATTTGGGGCAATTGTGGGCACTAGGTCTGTAAGATTTAAGATGAGAGTGGACCACATGCACTCTGTGACAGGTGATAGAACAATCCTGGGTGGCTGAGAACAGTGGGAGGTCAAGGTCAGTGTGGGAGCAGAAAAGGACCTGACCATTAATGCACTGAAGAAGATGTCTGGGATATGGTACACATGAGACCGGGGAATTTGAATGCAGGAAGTATTTCAAAAAGAACAGCAAAAAATTATAATGTGAGAATGAATGATCAAGATCTAAGCCAAGGCAATCTGACCAGAAAGAAGTTAGATGTGAGAGCTATTGTGAAGAAAACTGGGTCATGCATTGCAGGATGTGAAGGAGATGTTATAGGTGGACTGCAGATTTAGAATCACTGTGAATAGCTGGTTCAAGGTCTACTTAGTGAACATGAATTCCTGAGACAAGCTTCATAAGTTCAGTTTTAGAGGTGCTGAATTCAATATGCCAGAGGAAAATGTAGATCTGGAGGTAGAGGTTGAAATTGAGACTGAGACTACAAATATGGCTAAAAGGGTCATGTGAGTAGTATCAGTGAGTGAGGCAGGGGGCAAATGCAGAATATCGCAATATACCAACTTGAAAAAGGGTTTTTTTTAATTAAAAATAAAAAAAATAAAGTTATGTACCACATCATGATGTTTCAGTCAGTAACAGACAATGTATGTGACAGTGGTCCCATAAGATTATAATGAAGCTGAAAAATTCCGACCACCCAAAGACATTATGTTTGTAAGAGGTATAATAAACCTTTGTGAACTATAATCACTCTACTGTGCAGTAGAATGTTAGAATTTACTTCTCTTATGTAACTATATTTAAGTACCCATTATCTAACCTCCTTCTATCCTGTCTTGGGATAAGAATATTTGAACTCTCATTTAAAGAAACAGTTAGGGTTTGATTGACCATACTACCAACAAAGAGGATTGATTCTGATCCAGTTTTTTTATTTTTTATTTACTTTTTTTTTTGGTGACCTGAGGCTTTGGGGTTTTCTTTGGATGACATAAGCAAGTAGATTTCTATGTATAGCTTAAAAACAAAACAAAAACTCCCCTCAGCTCCATGACACCACTAAGCCAGCTACTTTCAAACAGTATAGAATTTAGCCAAATCACTGTATTTCATATGATTCAGACAGTCCAAATGGTAATAGCTACCTTGACAATGAGTTTCATTTTTGACTTTTAGCATAAAGATCTCCCGAGCAAATGATACCATGGCCAGGCTTGTGTTCTCTAATCTAGGAGCATGCTGCTACTTTGAATTAAGCTTATACAGTAGTGGCCATGATAGGAACACTATCTGTGGTCTTGACTCCTAATTTTGCATAGTCCAACATGAACATTTTCCCAACACACAAAACAAGTCATTTCCTGATGTTATTCCTATCATGGGCACTCTGCCCAAAAGTCTTTTGGCCACATCAAAATTCTCTTCAACATCATGAATAAATATAGCTAAGTGGGTAGTATTATATATATATATATCTATGCTTTCATCAGGTGCAATAGAATGTGCCACAAAAGATTTTTTTCATGCATTGTTTCCTGTAAGATCCTAGCCAAACCTACAATACATTGAACTACCACATTACTGGTGCAGCATACTTTTCCAATTGATTATTCCTTCTTGATGTCACATATTTTCTAAGGCATTCTATTGGGTTTCTTTTTTTAAACTAAGCTCACCACTTGCAAAAGGTTTTGAAGCCCAAAGACATTTTCACTGAATATTCAATGGCATTCTCCTCTAGTGTTGCTTATTTTATTCACTTTAAAAGTTGAAAAATTTCAGTCTGTTCATTTATGTTTCACTACCAATCAGTTCATTTATTTTTCACAACTAATCAGTTTTTGTCTGCTAACCATAGTTCTTCAGGTTTATATCATAATGATACATGGTGATATTCTTCTGATACCTTCTTTTCATAGCCAACACATCATATTTACATTTTCTTAAAACATATATTCCTAATGGTTTGTCACTCTTCACCCCATTTTAGATAGTGCCAAGGGCATCAAGAAAAACTGTTTAAGAAGCCGACAGAACTAGTGGCACAAGTATGCTTCAGTTTCTGTCTCAGTAGGGAGTAGTGCGGATGGTGACAAACTACATACGGAACACTCACGTAAAGGGAACTCTACATACATTTAATTTATGTAGTCATTTTTCAGGTATTGCTTTCTTATTTTCAATTTGATCAGAGACTGTGGTCTATATGACAACAATCCTTTAAAATTTAAGGAGACTTTATATGTATGTATATGATGTAATATTATATATATGTGATGCAATATTATATATATGATGCAATATTTGGAAACTTTTTGTAAACATTACACATAGGCTTCAAAATAATGTGTGTTCTGCAGATATGGAAGTGTTCTATGTAAGTTCATACATAAAGCATTGATTTCTACATTCTTACTGACTTTTGACTGCTTGATCTATAGATTTCAGAGGGATATATTAAATTCTCCCAGTTTGGTGTCAACTTGTCTATTTCTGCCTGGGGTACTGTTAGTGTTTTCTTTATAGGTTATATTTGTTTCTTTGTTTTTATATTAGGGATTTAATCCAGGGGAATTCTACTTCTGAGCTACACCCTTAGTCCTTTAATTTTTTGTTTGTTTGTTTTGTTTTGTAACAGGGTCTCACTAGGTTGCTGACGCTGTTCTCTGGCACATGATCCTCCTGTCTCAGTCTCCCAAGTACTTAAATTACAGGCAAGTGTATACACCCAGCTATAGATTATGTTTTTATGCTATGCTCTTAGGTGTATGTGTGAATTCAGAACTGACAAACCAAGCATCTTATTACATACACACCCTTATTTCTTGTAATGCTTTTCATCTAACACTTTTCTTTTGTCATCAACATACCTATACCTATATTGCTTTACCTATACATATATTGTCATGTATGTCTTTGACTTTCAACATTTCCGTGATTTTATATATTAGATATATCTCTTGTAAATGGCATATAGTTAAATAGCTAGAAAACCTAGTGCTTGTTACTTTCATCAGGAATTCATGTTGTCCTTTTATAATGATGAAATTGAGATTTTTCTTCTCACTCATCTTTTCTCTCTGCCCTTTTTCTTTTGAAGTAATTTCAAAGTCACAGAACTGTTGCAAGAGCAGTACAACACTTGCATACCCTTCACTCACATTACATTATTAATATTTGACCGTATTGCCTTTACCATTCTGTCTCTGTCAGTCTATTTGTGAAGCTTTCTCAACATTTTCCACACCATTTGAAAATAAATTCCAGATATGATACTCCATTATCTTTAAATTGTTCAGTGTATGTTTTTCTAAGACAAGCATACTTTCTTACATAACCATAGCACATCCATCAAAATCAGAAAATTAACATTGGTAGAATACAATCACCTTACCCTCAAACTCAGTTCATATTTTTCCACTATCTCAAAGATGTCATTTATTGAACAAAGCAAACAAAGAATCAATCAAACAAAACCTTCTCTTCCCTCTCTTTTCTATCGGGTTCAACATTCACTCTAGAATTCTGTATAAGATTTAGTAGTCAAGTTTTCTTAGTCTCCTTCAGTCTCTTTGGTTCAGAATAATTCCTCAGTTCTTTCTTGTCATTCATATCTTGATGTTTTTGAAGTGCAGAGGCCACTGAATTTCATTATATCTTTGTTAAATATTTCTTCATGATCCAATTCAGGTTATGCAATTTTAGCACAAATAACACAGACTTGATAATGTACTCAATATAAGGTTACTGTTGTTATTAACTTTTATTGCTTTTTGGGGGGGGCTACTGGAGATTGAACCTAGGGGCATTCTACCTCCAAGCTACACCCCCAGCCCTATGTATTTTGAAACAGGGTCTTGCTAAATTGCCAAGACTAGCCTCCAACTTGCAATCCTTTTGTCTCAGCCTCCTAAGTACTGGGATTACAGGCATATGCCATCACGTTTGGATACTGCTATCACTTTTAAAATGATGTCTGCCAGATTTCTATACTGTAGAGCCCATTATAATTATTTTTATTATTAATGATTAAGTACCATAATAAATACATATTTCCTAGAGAGCCACTTTGAGATGTTCATATACCCTCTCTTACTAAACTTTCACCCTCTGATTTTGGCACCTACTAAAGATTACTATTTTAATTATTTACTTAACTTATACTTATTATTATTTATCTAATTATTTAATTGAAAGATGATGAGTAGGATAAAAGTTGGACAACTAGGGTCCAAATGATCTTTTTTTACAATGGCTGAGTTAAGAGCTTGGTATATTCTAGGATGTGTTTACAGCCTATGGACTTCCATCCTTTGGAGTCACTTTTGGTAGGGTATTTCTTAACTATGTCCTACCTTGGAACTACAGACTCAGAATCCCTGGAGGATGTGCAATGAGATCTTTCATCTTTAACAGATTCTCAGGTGATTCCTAAATGTAGAAACCTGCTCTAAGAAGAAAGTCAAATAACCTTTGGCTTAGGGATTTGTCTAATACTGAGAGTTGGAGACAAAGGATCCAGAAGCCATACTTAATGTAATGGGTTATAAATATTACATCAGACACACCATTGAGACAGGCTGGATTTATTCAGTTTAGAATGCTCACATTATGCCCCAAAATAGACGAATGTTCAGCAAACCGTTTAAGCAGAAGGCTGTTCTGCTCTACATAATCCAACAAGTTATGTGGAAACAAAAACTACCTTTCTCTGTAGTCCTGAGGTTTCCACCCACAGTGTAAACTTTCATTTTGCTTAGTGAATTTCAAAGCACATAGCATTTCAGTCCTAACTAGTTTATTCCAACCCTCCCATCTTTGGCTCCTTATTTCTCTGCTTTCCAGCAGCAAACACACTGTTATTCATTCTCTGGCTATGTCCTTTTGTATCTTGAAGGCCCATGTTTCTATGAATCATGAAAGAAAATTCTGTCTTTGTATATAACACCTTTTTAGTGCTGTTTTGCCTTGGAAAATTTATCAGAACTGTGGTCCCAGACCTGTTACTTCTGGCTACTTTTATTATGTCACTGGTATGAATTGGCATCCCATGAACTTTTCACAATTATGTTCTTATTTCACATCTCCCCCAAGTGCCATAACTTTGGCCAAGTGGATTTATTAAGTGCTTCTTAATCAGCTCAAACCTAAATCTTGTGAGTAAAATGTAGTCTTGGCTCCCTCAGTTAATATTAATGCTTTTCCTGATCTAGGTTTTTCTGTTATTCAACCACAAGGTATTTCATTGCAGGGCACCAAAAATGGGCACTCAGTTTTCCCTGGTTTTAAGAAGATTAGCATTTTTTTGAAAATCCTATTTATTGACTATGACAAACCTATGGACTTATTTTTTCATTTGAGGACTGTTCTTCATACTTATGAATAGAAATATTGTCATTATAAATCAAACCATATAAAGGATGATAGTGTGAAAATCCCTTACAAAACAGAGGCATGGTTGTGCACACCTGTCATACCAATATGTTGGGAGGCTGAGTCAGGATGATCTCAAGTTCAAAGCCAGCTGCTCACAACTTAACAAGACCCCCAGTAACTTGGAAGCAGTGAGACTCTGCTTCAAAATAAAAAATAAAAAAGAGCTGGCAGTGTAGCTCAAGTAACACACACACACACACGCACACACACACACACACACACACGAACTATGAACAAAAAAAAAAACATTTAATTTTACCCCCAAACCAGAATACTGAAAAAGATAGCAAAAGTAAGTTTAGTTAAAATATTTTTGTATTGACCAGAGAGTATATCATTCAATTAATCAATTATTGGTCTATCTACTGTATACCAGAAGGGATAACTTTGTATACACATGCCATTTTATTTTGACACAGCTGATTTTACAGATGAAAATGGCTGCTCCAGAAAACTAAATGTTTTTCTCTAATATTTGAAACACCCTTGCAGTCCAACTCTGAACTCATACTTTTTCATTCCTGCCATCCTATTCATTATAACTGCCATCGTCTTAGGAACAGAAGTTATGGCCCTTGGTGAAGCCAAGAATTGGCATAAATCTCAATTTATTAGCTGAAAGTATAGAAAATTTAAAACTTCTTAATTTCTAAGTAAAAAAGAGAAAAAAAAGTAAAAAGAATTGTCACTAGATTCCCTTTGCATCCAAAAAAGAAAAAAGAAAATTCTTTGCAAATAAAATATTTTGTACTTTTTGTGCAGGAGATTGTGATGAGGAAATTATATTCTTAGGAAGATTTGTGAGCTTGAAAACTCAATGTGCTTTGAATTATGTTGGCAAACCCAAGTGCTTATTGGTTTTCCTCCTACTTTGATGAACAAGTGCAGTGTTAGCAAAACCAAATAAATAAAGGAGAAAGGTTTTAAATGTTCCATTATTTCGAGGAGCTGGCAATTTGTAAATCTGGGCACTCTGTCTAAGCAGGAATATGTGAGCCTGCTAGAGCACCTCTTCTATTTCTCTCTCCTTCCTTCTCCGCCCCTCCTTTTCCCTCTCCTGCACTTTTCCCTCTCACTTTGCATTATATCTTCAGTTTTCTTGCTTGCCACTTAGAAATCAATACTCACCTATATTCAACGTGAGTTGTGCCCACTCTAAATACCATCATTTTCTTTCAATATGCCAATATATTTAGTCATTTTGCCAGGACTTGACAAATAAAAAACTAACAATGATCTCAATTTCAACAAAAATCTTGATTCACTTGACACTTAATTTATTCATAAATCAGAACCTTCCAACATAAACTTCTTTAAAAAGTCACCTTTACCTTGAGGATTGAAGATCTTTCAAGCCAAATACATTGGTGTTATTTAGAAAGAAGGTATAATTGGAAAGAAAAGTAATTATTTTTCAGTTGTTCACGCTAATAATTTTTATTACATGTGCCCTTTCAGATTATAAAAGTAATTAAATATAGTATTCAAAATTATGGAAAAGGACATTGAATAAAATAAGAATTACCTGCCATTCCATGAATGAGAAAACCAGTCTTATTTGAGGCTTATTTCCTTCTTTTAGTTATTTCACAGTCACCCCATCAGAATTATCAGACAAAAAAAAATCAAACATTATTCTTTATTGACTCCTTTCCAACCCAACTGAATCAGGTATTCCCTTACATTTTTAATACACTTTTATTGGTATGTTGTAGTCTCACATCGTAATGAAGTTCAGAGTGATAGAGACATACAGTACTTGGTGAATTCCCCCCCAACTACCCCGCAGTCCACCCCCTTCCTCATACATGATATTGAAATTAGCATTGATAATTTCACGTATGTATATCACTTCAGTGGAAGTGTTTCCTTCATTAATTCTGTCTCCTCCCACCACCCTGTTACATGTGTTCATAATTTTCTGTTTCTCACTCATAGTATATAAACACTTTAGATGTAAAAAATGATACTCTGTCTCCATCTGAGCCTTTATCCTAGTTGTTTGCTTGTAATGGCCCAATTCCTAGCCAAACAAACAAATCAATATATATATATATATAATACAATATTGTATATATACATATATATATAATTTTGAATTGTACTATATTAGTTTTACAATCTGTTTGCCAATTAACATATTATGGTCCTTTCTCTTGTTATTAAATATTTTTGAAGCTATATAAATATATTCCTTATCTATGTATTTGTGTAATTATATATATATATATGTAATTTTTCATTTTATGTAGTCAAATATGTTAATTCTTTTCCTTGACCAATTCTACCTATGTGATTATATATTAGAAGCATTATGTATATATTTGCCAAGATTTTTCCCCAATATTGTATGGTGTTGTTTTTTAATATTTAAAATTTTCATTCTCCCAAGCTTGTTTTTTCTTATACGATGGGTATTCTTTGTAGCATTCAGTTTTTTTGGGTGTGTGTATATTGAGTGAAATAGGATTTTGTACCATTCTTCTTGCCCTGTATTCTTAGCATTTGTCTTATCACCAAATTTGGAATGATCCACCCCTTTTAGTGTAGTAAGTATTGTGTTTTTCTTTGGGGAACCTCAGCAGAAGGAATCCCCTCTCCTGTCTGTCTAGCTTATGTTCATGTATTCGACTGTACTAGTTTTCTTCCTTTTTCCTGCTGATTCCTGCTGTCTTTCATCTGGCAGGAGCATTTTTTTTTTATACAAATCTTGGGCCTTTGAGCGTCCTTTGAGTGCTATTAATAAGTTGTTGCTTACTTGATTTATGCAGTGGGGAGCTAAATTATAAATTGAACCATTCCCTCTACCATGTTCTATGTTCTTCTGGATATGCAATCTTTCAGGTTAGAAAGGTTTTGTCAGGATTCTCTAGTTTCCATGACGAATCCCCCCATTTCTATGACAGCGTTCTGCCATTGCACAACTTTTTTTTCAGAAGGAGGAAAATATACATTATACCTCTCTGTTTTCATCGGTCAGTTTCACCTTTACTATAAATGTATGTGCTTCAACTCCCTGTTTCAGCTGAATATTTCCGTTACTTCTGTATCTCATGCAGGATCTCTCCTATTTTAACATCCTGCTGGCTATTTTAATAGAATCTTGGAATGGAAGAACTAAATGCCCACACTCATATGGATGTTACCAAGAAGTCCTTTAAGGATTTTCCTCAGAGAAGATACCATAAAGATTATTTCTACAGAGGTCAAAGGTTGGTAATTTTCCAATAACTCAAAAAGCATCAAGCTTTTACTTATCATGTTAAGAAACATCTTTGGCAACTTAGTAATAAGAGCTAGAATAGCTATTCTGAGATCAGGTAAAGATTTATATTAATAAAAGTAATGGTGGCTCTGCTCAACCTAAAATATTAACTTACTCTGCTTTTGTTCCACCCCATAAAACTTATCTTCTCTCCTGGTCTTGGACTCAATTTTCTTTGCAGGTTAAGATACATCCATATACAGAGGTCACTGTGAATTGTGAAAAACAGAACAAAAATTAAAATTGCAAAAACTAGCTTTTATCTTCTTATTGTCTCTGCCTTAGCTCTAAGGCCTAGAGTACATTAGTTTTCTTTCAAATCCAACACCATTAACTATAAAATTGCTAATAATGATTTTGCTTAGAGGATGGTCATGAACATTAAAAGATAAAATAAATATGAAAGTATTTTATAAATGTGAAACATATGCTAATATTAGCTTGCATTATGAGTGTGTCACAAATTAAGATGGTTGATAATGGCTGGTCATCACAGCAGGATTTAAAATTGATAGACAGGAAGAATAAAAATATCCACTCATCTGTTTCTGTGGGAACCACTTTATTTCTGCAGTCACTTGCATTTCTCAAATTCTTAGATTCTATGAACTAAAAAAAATGTTAATGTGAATTTTTCAGGTTAATTGCTAATTATCGCAGACACACTGTCCATCTGAGACTTGAACTAGACTCTTGGAGGTTAGGTTCCCTGGGAAACAGATTGAGGAGAGACTTGCACGCAGGCTGTTTATTGAGAATGCCCTTGGCAACAGTGTCTTGCAGGGTGAGGGAAGCTAGGTAAGCAGGAGG